>CM055906.1:55328448-55500948 GCA_029582155.1 Panopea generosa
TGGTGGAGTAAGACCTCAAAATGAATCTGAGTATAACCATCGTCCTTCCACAAGTAACTGGCCTACTTTCTCGGCCATTTCCGTAAACGTTCGAAATAACATTATTTTGAACGTTTACGGATATGGCCGAGCGATGTTCCGTTTCATTAAATAGCTCCAGAGGTATACCCGAAAAGGTAATAAGCACAACCTCTCAAGATTCATGTATAGTTATTTGTGTGTGTATGTAACTCGTTAACCATTTGGTAGTATAGTTTTCAATTACACCTTTTCAGTTTGGTTTACATTCGAAATCCATTAAAACAAGTCAGTTTCCCTCAAATCCGAATAAATATGTATGGCATATTGTTAAAAAAAGTTTTCGTTATGCATTTTTAACATGTTTAATTCCATATATTTTCCAAAAAGTTTGCTTGTTTTTTTTCTCATTGGGTTACCTCCCTTTTTCAAGACGACACAATTTTAAAAATGAGATAAATGATGACAACTCGATAAAAAAAAGTCTACTTAATTTTCGGGTTGTATTTAATTTTCGGGTCATCTTCTTTTCGCAGCTGTAAAAACACAAATTTTAAACGCTTTCAACATCTAATTTTGTAATATTCAAACAGTAGAAGAAAATATCTTTCTTTTGATATCAAATTCGGCTATAACACCCTAAATTCGTAGTAAACTAAGCCGTTTAAATCGGGAGTTTTGTTTAGTAAAAGTGCATATAACACTGCAGCCAGCGTAAGATATAACACTTGGCCAATTAGCAAGTGTTTTAACTGCACCTCTCCACCGCATAGGGGGTGTATTTTTCAACAGACAGATTTCAATTATATAAAGACAGCCAGTGTACCAAATGATCGTTCCTGAGATCTGCTGGAAGGTTAATCAGTGCTATACGCACCTTATCTCTGCACGTCTCGGACTAACCAGAGTTTAACGTAGTCTTGATCATATGCGACGCTTCCTTTTCTAAAAGACAAAGTTTCTTTTGCACAACTTGTCAAAACATTTGTCTTTTAGAAAAACACGCGTCGCATATGATCAATACTAAGTTTAACGATTTATAACCTTAGAACAAAGTTCATGGCCAATCAGAGAATGTGACCTGACTTGGATTCGAACTCGCAACGACTAGGGAGTTTCAATAAACAATAACACGAATCGAAATCAGTATATATAAAACGTCATATTAAAGAAAAGAATTATTGGTAACATATTATGTGAGAAGACGATAAAGTGACGTCACCAGCGCAAAAAAGAATACAATAACCATAATCAAAGTAACTATCCAAACACTTTTAGTGCTGAGTTTATTGTTAGTATTATAAGTGTGTGAGGCTGGCACGTCTGTTCTTTTCCAAGTACTTGGAACGATAATGTGTGACGACCGTCGTCGCTGGAATGGCGGAGTGCCTTCATGTTGGTCTCCGGAGAAGGAGAGTCGACGGCAATCAGGCGTAACATCCAAGTGGTGGTTATTGATTGTCAAAGAATCTAAGTGTTCTTGGGATCTGCTGAGTTTTTCATTAACCAATCGTGTTTGGAAGTCCTTTCTTCGCTGAGAACTACTTCGTCTAAGACTCATCGGCATTTTGAGAAGAAAAAAACACGTCGTATTTCAGTCTTGATCTTTTTACTTTATTGTTGAAGGCTTGAAGAACACAATTACTAATTAATAAATCGTCTGGAATAAGTAACGGTTTATCCCTTTTGGTTAATGAATTATGTTCACGTTCTCATGTAGCCTAAGTAAATGTTAGTTTATGTAATGACATCCGTGTGAGTTAGTGATACATATATCATCTAGTGTACCGGTGTCAATTATTATCCACTTTATCCTTGTTAATAATTGTATAATTATAATTATTTATCTCGATAATTAAGCTTTTCGTCTTGCCTGTCGATGAAGATTGTTGTACTGTTGGCAAGGTGCTTCCTTGTTAAGTATTGTTATCTACTTTACGTTGGCCAATGAGGCCTCCTTGTTGGTTTATTGTATTGCACACTTGTTAATAAACGGTTCCTAATTGGTTAATTGTACACATGCCAATAGGCGTGTCCTTGTTGATTACGTGTACAATTGTCAATGGGAGTGTTTCCTTGTAAATAGACGTGACCTTGTTAATCAATGTTAGTTACGATACTTGACAATATACGTTTTCTTGTTAATATTTATACAATTGTTAACAGCCGTTTCTTTGTTGATTGGCGTACACTTGTCAACAGCCGTTTCCTTGTTGATTGACGTACACTTGTCAATAGGTGTTTCCTTGTTGATTATTTGTACACTTGTCAATGGGAGTGTTTCCTTGTCAATTAACGTGGCCTTATTGATTAATATAAGTCACGATACCGGACAACATACGTTTTCTTGGTAATACATATACAGTCGGTAATAGACGTTTCCTTGTGATTGACGTACATTTGTCAATGGCCTTTTCCTTGTTGACTAATGTACACTTGTCAATAGACGTGTCCTTGTTGATTTATTGTACTCTTGTCAATAGCCGGTTCCTTTTTGCTTAATGTTAATTTGTCAATAAACGTTTCATTTTTAAGATTAATGTACACTTGTCAATAGCCGTTTACTAGTTGATTATTTGTCAATAGCCGTTTCCTTGTTGACTTTCCTTGTTAATTTGCAAATAAACCGGTTAAAAAATCCTTACTGATTATTGTCCATGTTTATTAGCGTAGCATTGTGTTATATTATTGTACACTTTTTAATAAATATGTCCTTGTTCATAAGAGTACATTTGCAATTAATTAGTGTTTCCTTGTGTAATAGTGCTCTTGTTTACCAACAAATCTTTGTGCTTGAACACGTGCCACTTCGTTAATGCTTGCAAACCAGTGTTTTTGTCGTATGTTTGTTAATTATAATTGCATACTTGCCAATAAGTCTATGCATGTTAAGTTAATGAAAAATCAATTGATACATCGTGTATTTGATATGAAGTTTTAAAAATATTCCATACTAGTGTATATTCGTTGATTTTAATTAATGTGATTATTGCTTATTAACATAATATGTGTATAGTTACCAGACTACTTCCACATGGTGATCATTAATTAAAATATTTTCCTCTTTTTTCAACTGACAGTATAATCAATAAACATACAAAACACACATTTCCTCAATACATGTCCGTGTTGATTTATTTGTATCAGTAAATTGCTGGAACAATCCTATTACACAAGAACTTCCGCTTGTCTGAAACACTTCGCACTATGAGAAAGAAATAAAGCACAAAGCAACAATCTGTCGATGTAATGAACGTTATATTATAGAGTTCTACTCACTGAACGTTCATCACATGTTTTGTAATGATGGAATGCGAAAAAATAATCTGCGTTGTATACGCATTATATCACGAAGTAAGTTAAATTTAGTCTTGTTCAGGGACATTGGTATACTTACAAACTGGGAACGAAACACAACAAAACGCTGCTGCTGCAGTTACGACTACTGCTACTATTTCTATTAGTAGTAGTAGTAGTAGTAGTAGTAGTAGTAGTAGTAGTAGTAGTAGTAGTAGTAGTAGTAATTAGAAGTTAGTAGTAGTAGTAGTAGTAGTATTAGTAGTAGTAGTAGTAGTTAGTAGTAGAGTAGTAGTAGTAGTAGTAGTAGTAGTAGTAGTAGTAGTAGTAGTAGTAGTAGTAGTAGTAGTAGTAGTAGTAGTAGTAGTAGTAGTAGTAGTAGTAGTAGTAGTAGTAGTAGTAGTAGTAGTAGTAGTAGTAGTAGTAGTAGTAGTAGTAGTAGTAGTAGTAGTAGTAGAAGTAGTAGTAGTAGTAGTAGTAGTAGTAGTAGTAGTAGTAGTAGTAGTAGTAGTAGTAGTAGTAGTAGTAGAAGTAGTAGTAGTAGTTAGTAGTAGAAATAGTAGTAGTAGTAGTAGTAGTAGTAGTAGTAGTAGTAGTAGTAGTAGAAGTAGTAGAAGTAGTAGTAGTAGTAGTAGTAGTAGTAGTAGTAGTAGTAGTATCTACTACATTTCTGGTAGACATAACGTGAAGTTATAACAAAATAAAACATCAACACGTAGTCACCATAGGGAGCGAGTGTCGGACTTTGATTTTTTTAAATGGCATAGCCATTATTTATGTCCTTTCAAATCAATATATAACTGGTGTTATTGTAATATTTAGTATAAATGGTGACTATATGGTTCATTGGTGCAAAAATATCGTTGTTAATTGTCAAAAACATGTCTGAAAATTCTCTATTATAATCGATATTTGAATTTGACCTGAGCCATGGAATAACAATTTTGTAGTTATATCCGTAAACGTCCAGAAGTTTCCGGGAACTATCGATTAAACAGGTTAGTGGATAAAGTTCAAGATATATTTATACCACCGAACTTTATATATCCCTACTTGGTTATTTGGTTATGTCTGCGGGTTGTCACTCGCTTGATTTGAGTTCGAATCGCGTAACATGTATTATATATGTTATTTCATTTTCTAGAAACGCTTAAGTTTCCATAGTGCTCTATAAAATACTTTTAATGTAAAAACAATATGTTCCCACAAAATAATAAAAAAAAAACAAATGAAAAAAAAAGACAATACATGACTAATCAGTTTTTAATGAGTAAGTTGGCAATTCATAACTATGATTATAAAACTACATATCAATATTATCTATATTAATATTTTCTTGTTACAAAAGCTTCTTTAAGTGGATTATAGTCTAACAAAGTTGGTGTGCATTATGCGTTGCACGCCCAGCTATCAGCTAAGATATCATTATATCGCCAGTGTCGACAAAGAGAAACCCTGTATGATTTATATTAACGATTAATAAACATCAGTTTCCCCATTGCTTGATGGTTTTCTTTACACAATGGAATGGAAGATCTCGTCTCAAGGCTGTTCGTTCACGTTGTTCTATATAATTTAACCTTATGTCTTAAAGGAACTTACAGAGGTGTTTTGCATATGTTTGTGTAAACATTTTGTTTTCCTGAAATAAATTAATCTACATAATACAATTATGAAATTAAAATTACAAAACAAACACACACAAATGGCAACTATGCAAACCTTTAGTTTTGTTTAGTCTACCATATAAAAGAGGAAGAGGGGGTGGTGGTGTGGGGGCTAACTTTGGAAAACAGTAAAATACATCATATTTCGATCCTTTATGACACTTTTCAAAACAAAACGAACAGTCAATAATTTCTTAAGTATGTAGTTGCAGAATGTAAGGCTTGGAGATTAATATTTCCATATGGTTATACGTTCATAAGTGTTCAGACGTATTTGATGCATGAAAACGAGTAAAACTGATTTCAGTGTCCCTATAATAAAAATATTAGTAATTCTACACGTTCAGCATTGACATGCGTCCCTTTTCTAGAGAAATCAGTAATTCTACATTCATTATTGACATGTATCTATTTAATAGTGAAATCAGTAATTCTACATTCAATATTGAGTTGTGTGCCATTAATAGAAAAATGAGTTATTCTACATTCATTATTGACATGTGTCTCTTAAATAGTGAAATCTGTAATTCTGCAATTAATATTGAGTTGTGTGCCATTAATAGAGAAATCAGTAATTCTACATTCAATATTGAGCTGTGTCCCTTAAAGCTTCAATACAGAAATCAGTAATTCTGCAATTAATATTGATTTGTGTGCCTTTAATAGAGAAATTAGTAATTCCAGTAAGTCTACATTCAATATTGACTTGTGTGCTTTAAATAGAGAAATCAGTAATTCTACATTCAATATTGACTTGTGTGCCTTAAATAGAGAAGTCAGTAATTCTACATTCAATATTAACTTGTTTCCCTTAAAGTTTCAGTACAGAAATCAGTTATCTAACATTCAATATTGACTTGTGTGCCTTTAACAGAGAAATCAGTTACTCTACATTCAATATTGACGCGTGTCCCTTTAATAGAGAAATAATTAAGTATGCACAGTTTTATTTTGGGTGGTATGGTTTTGTATTAAACGAGAAGATAAAACGCATATGATTTATTAAACTGTAATATGATCAGCGTTACACATGTCAAATACACACTTGGCAGTTAGCGACACTTATTGTGGGATATCACAACTAATATTTAGAACGGGATTTCATTTTCGGTAAGTCATATTTAAAATGTTTCTGTGTTTAGCTGTTAGAAGATAATTTGATGCATATAACGTTTTCCGCTTTCCTGTATTTAAGTTTTTAAGCTCTTCAATATTGGAGGCTGAGAAGGCTAAGGTTAATTCAAAATAACTTCCATCTGCTGCTGTATTAGCAATTATTGTTTGGTCTCACGCACGGGGTTATCAAATAATTGCAAAACCAGACACACGGCCAGTGTAGAATACTCTATTCAGAATCGTTGGTTGCATCACAGGTTATAAATAAAGCGAAACAAATCCATAAAACATGTACAAATTACACTCGATGTCTTCCTGGGTAGAATAACAACAAAATAAAGCATTGACTTAACTAGATGAATCATTTGAATAAATAAATACGCAATGAGGCAGTGAAACATGACAGTATCTGCAATACAGCTACTATTAAATAATTGGGTACAGGTGGAGAGTGTAACAGTATTGTAGTTCCGCCTTGGTTAAAGTGTAATCCTCTCTGGGAATTCACCGACAAGATGTTTAGTTGGTAGTTTATTTTGAAAAGAAGGGAGATGTAACAGTATTGTAGCTCCGCCTACTTCATGTCAGTCAATTCACTGATAAGCCTCTCTGATACCACTGCTGGTCAATCTTGTACTGACACTCTTACGATATACATCTCGTAGTAAATACATTAGTTAGAGCACATACGTGTCGTTCTTATTTATAACCCAAACCACCTCCTAATATTACAGAGAGTTTCATAGACTTCTAATGGATCCGTACCCCACCCACCCGCAGTTGCGTGGCTGTGCAATTGTTAATGATAATCTTAATAGTCAAATCCTGTCTGTTCTGCAAGGGGTACGACACGTGGCCTAGTCTGATATCGACCCGAAGTTATCTTCCCTTCATAAATGACCTACTGATAAGCCTGGAAAACAACCAGCCAACATGGACTAGATATCGAATGTTTACAATGTGGTCTCCTAATTCCTTCAAGTGCTCTTAAACTATTAACACTCGTATACGAAAAAGTTGTTAGTCTATGAACCTTCAATGTGAGAGACAACGGGCGATATAAATCCTTTTTATCATGTCAATGCATTCATTTCTGTTGATAAACTGCCTGCCTGATAAACATAGGTTTATCGCGTCATTGCAAGTTTATCAGGTACATGGCGTCATTATGTATGCTTCATGATGTCGTTATGTATACTAAACATTTTTTACCTTGACGGAATTACTTTTAACCGTTCAATATATGGATGAGAATTACTATTAGGTATGATATTATTTATACTAAACAATATTTTTTATGTGTTTGATGTTAAAATGTCAAACTGTGATGATATTTTGTCATTATTGGACATTTTGAAACAAACAAGATGGCAATATTTAGATGAAAATTACTATTACGTATAAAATTATTCATACATGAGAATGTATAGTAATAATTTTTTTGCTAACATGATAGTCTATATTTAGTGCTTTGAGTTCATGTTGGATGACATTTTGTCATTATTGAGCATTTTGAAATAAATAAGATGGCGTCTGAAATGGCCGCCAATTTGCTCGAAATGCAATATTTAAATGTGAATTACTATAAGGTATACACTTATTCACACATGATAGTGTATAGTAATATTTTATTGCTAAAATTATAGTTTATAATATATAGTTCTTTGATTTTATGTTGGATGACATTTTGTCATCATTGAGTACTTTAAGATAAACAAGATGTCGTTCAAAATTGTCGCCAATTTGCTAGAAAAGCAATATTCAGATATAAAAGAGATATAAATATATAAAAAAATTCCGTACCAAAGGATAATTTTAATGTGTTTGATGTTTAGGTGACAGACTGGGAAGACGCTGTGTCATTGAACATTTTGAACTAAACAAGATGACGCGGCGTCCAAAATGGCCTCGAATTTGCTGGAAATGCAATATCAAGATGGAAATAACTATTAGTATAAAGTATTCATACGCTTGATATGTTTGGTGTTTAGGTGACAAACAGATTAGCAAGAAAAAGCACATGGTCTTTAATATGACCACCATTATCTTAAACAAGTTTGATTTGTTTGAATATCTAGCGCCATTTTATGCCAACTGATCATCTTCAATTATTCTGCCGGAGAAAATGCTAGCTCTATTGAACTGCGTTAGGAAAGTGCTTGGGTATCAATGCTTGGTTGGTCAGAATTCAATGCATGTTTCCATATACATGCCTGTCTGTGAGCTCTTTTTGCATTTCTGGCAAAGCTTCAGAATATGTTTTAGTGATAAAGTATTTAAAGTATGCATTGTTTTACAATGAACATCACCTACCAACATTAGTGACTACTCAAGCCTCAAATTATTTAGACTATTCCTTTTCAGATACCACATTACCTTATCACAGTATTGCAATCAGGCAGCCCCTGGTCGTTATATTTATGTCTACAGTTCCTTAACATGTGATCCCACTGACACAGATTTATTAGGGTTTCCTAAAGATAATGATGAAGTTAAATTACAAATACCAGGGACGTAGCTTGGCTGAAAACGATGTGTAGGCACAGTTGTAAGGGATCCGATTCTACTCCCCCAAACCGTTTTTCAGCTAGGCCGCCGTATATGCGTTTAGGCGTATATTTTTTATGTTTTTACGGCGCCTCGATATTAGCCTAACCTTGAATTCATTGTTTTATAACCAAATTAATTGATAAAATAATGTTAAATATCTGGATCATATTCAATGATGTTTTTGTTGCGAATTTATAGTTTACTGAAAAAAGGTATTCGGGGGAGCATGAATCGGATCCCTTACATCTGTGCCAAAAATGTAATAAAAATTTGATCCCTAGATTTTACTTACATTTTTGGCATTTTTATTTTTTCAATTTCTCAGAATAAAAAGTGTAGCCTACATTGCCTATAGGAAGCTACGCCACTGAATACATCAGTATGAATTGAAATTGCTGTTATACCTCTGTTTAGTTTATGTGCTGCTATGATCACTTGTGCGAGGATTTTATCTGTCTCTTTTATGTCATCCCATTTAATAACAATATATTTATTTATCTTAACTGGTATCTCATTGTTTCCAATATACGTAAAAACAAGTTTATGAACGTGTGTATATCTTTCACGGAATTACTTGATTGCTATCAGTTGGCGTCTTTTCTGTTACTGTTAAATTTATTGTCTTAACTTGTATTGGCATATTAAGGTTGAGATGTTAAGGTGTATCTTGCATGCCTGTGTTTTCTCTACTAGAGCATATGATACATTTTGTGCTAAATGGTGAATATCTGTCGAAAACTAGGTAAACATCTTAGTTATGTATTAGACCTTAAAGTTCTCAAAATAATCTTTCCACATACCATCTATTGGCCATTACAGAACAGCAGACTTGTCTATGAATATGCTTAGTTGTCTGTTAGTTGATTTGAACTATGTCGCACCAATACTTCTTTCTACAATAATGTCGTTGATTTCGCGATTCTGACATCTCCTGTATCAGTAAACAATGATGTCGGTACAGGTTTGTAATATCTATATAACGTGAACTTGTCTCTAATCCTTATCTTGAATATATCAGAGTCGTATCAAATAATTTAGCATCTCCTGCCTTTATGGTTAAACAGTTTACGAAATTATTTGATTGAAACTGCTGTGGCAACTGCTTTATCAGCATTTGCTTCTGTGGAGCTATTGAACCTCTGAAGATATTAACATAATAAAATATGGGTGTTTAGTTTAGTCGCGTTGTTCAATACATGTTTATAATCGTGATTGGATAGGTCTTTGCATTAATCATCATTAGTACTCATACTTGACAAAACATCTTCAACTCTACTGCAAACATGCAAACTCAATCCTCATATTTCCAGTCATTCTGACTTCAGAATAATCCCAATTACTTTCCATGGACCAGAGGTTGTATATTCCATACCATGCGTAATCTATATGGGTAGCTGCGAAAAACAAGATGGCCTCATAAGCCTAACTGCTATCGAATGCAAAGGCCAGTCAGTTTTTCTCAGCTCTGATGTACATACCCATTATAAATAAGGTTTTATTATCTACCCATTACTTTGTTGTTTTACTTCTCTCTGCGAAATTGTTTAGATCAGTTTCCAACTTTTAATATTAAAATGTTTCGCATAAACAACTCCACTGCTTAAATAATGATATGACGTTCCTGATGGAACTTCTTTCAATCCAACATGTTTGCTACCCAACCAAATTATAGCATCTACATTATGGTGAACACTGTCTATTTATCATTAACATGAACATTACGTTTACTATTTTTCTATTCCACGTGAAAGTGTATTACTAATAACACATTATGTAGTTTGACAAGAGTAGTAAAACAAAACAGAGATAGACTGCACCAAGGTATTACAACAGCTGTATATATCCCTATATCGTTGTAGTGGATAATTTGGACACTTTCCGACATTATTTAAGTATGTTTCATTCGCATATATTGTCAGTTGTGTAAGTTTTATATTTTACATGGTAGTGACATATTTACTAAATAAAATTAATTAATCAAAAACATTTTATTTGCACTTATAAAACTAAAATGTGCAAAAAACATAATTTTCAATTCATTTGCCGCCATGTTGGCGGCCATCTTGGATATTTCGAAATGTTCAATGATGACAAGATGTCATCAAGCTGATTTTTTATAAGCAATGCCTAAACTACCATAATGACCAAAATAAATTACTATACACTTCCATGCAAGGTTCAGTGCTGTATCTGCCGGACTATCCCGATCACTACATAAATTTACAAACGGAAGCCTTAAAACTATGTACTCTGCCCAATAATCATATCTAATCCGAAGCAATATTTAATATACATGTAAGATTTAACCTCTTCGTCTTAAAAGTATTCAAATATAAACAAACTTAGCTTTAATTATGGGGTAGTGTTCACCAACCTTTCTTGAGAATATTCTTAAACTTGAGCTTGAAAATCCAAATTTCAACCTTACATATCTATAGTTTACCATGAAAGGTAGAATAAGCATGTGAATTATTTTGACTGAATATTAGGTGTCCCTACATGCTTGCAAATTTTGCCGCAATAAATTGTCTCAAAGTGTATTTTTCAACATTTATTCTTGAGTTTGAGCCTAAGAATACTCTTAATACCACCCTAGATAACTCTTATACTGAAGTTTTCCTATGCCATAACTACAATGTGAGACGTGTAGTATGAAAGTATGATGGCAATTACAAACGTAAAAAAAAAATCAACTCCGTATCAAGGGACTTTAACAAATGTTTATTTCAGAATAACCCTGTGCTCAAATTCCTTTATTCCTTTCGTTGTCCGTGAATGGAGCACTCTCCCACCAGAAACAAGACATATTCTCTGAATGCTTTTAAACACCATTTTGAAAATTACGAACAAAAAATTCATTTACATAGGTACAAGGAAAAGCCAATTATTGCATGCCCGTCTTCAAACAAGCTGTAGGGCACTAAGTAACAGTTTTTTTTTAAAAACGCGTTGAAGATTCCACTCTGTGTATGTGTGGACAAATAGAAAGCACGGCTCACTCCTTTCTTAATTGTCACCTTTACCTGCATTAACGCATACAACTCCCGACATCTATCAGTGAGTTATGTACATTTTCTTTAAATAAACTTCTTTTTTGCAAACAGCATTTCTCCTAAAACATATAAGTCTGAAGAACTAACAAGGCTATTACAATTTACGTGATGAGGTCAACGCGTCTTTCAGTTTGTTTATTTACAAGTGGTTGTTATGACCCGATCGGGTATCGGACCAAGATATTCCGCATGCGAGGCGGACGCTCTACCACTAGTCCATCGCTGTTGTATACGGTTTTGGTACGATGCGATTCGAGATGCACATAATGCGTTCATTAACTTTTCCAGTAAGAACATTACGATTGTGCTGTAACGATACAAATATTTGTAGCTCATAATAGATATCTTTAGAAAAAAATATCATTGAGCATACAAGTGTAAATGATTTAAACGGTATCCGGACAAAAGCCCATTGGTCAAGAACCCCTGGACAAAAGCCCCTTGGTCTATAATGTACATGTGGACAAAAGCCCCTTGGTATATTTAAGAAGTTGAATAAAAGCCCCTTGGTGGATTTTAGGAGCTGGACAAAAAGCCCATTTTTCGATTTTATAAGGTGGACAAAAGCCTCTTGGTACATTTAAGAAGTTGGACAAAAGCCCTTTGGTGGATTTTATAAAGTGGACAAAATTCCTTTGGTAGTTTTGAAAATGTGGACAAATGCATCAATTAATTTTAAGTGAAAGAGATCAATTACATGTTGTTTGATTAGTTCATTTATATTTACTCAATTAAGTATCTGAAAAGTAATTAAGCTGCAGATTGTATTAGCATCAATCGAGTCAATAAATTAATTAATGCAAACTGACAATGACTTTTGACTGTTTTCTTTTACTTAAGTAACTGTTATTGATATGTATATTTTACCAAATAATGGAATGGAAATAAAAAAAACAAAAAAAAACATATTCTTTGCCCTCCGGACAGTCTTTGATTTTTGCAATGCATTTTGACGTTTTGAGACATGCATCTTTACCCTCACGTCAGATAATGTATATGTAAATATACAACGCATTTCTATCTCCTATCTCTCTATTTCGATATAAATTATCACCGAAAACTGGCGATAAAGTGTGAATAATGTAAGGTGCATGGAGCACATTGTCTACATTGGGGACCAAATTAACCACCGGTTGTTTACCCAAGGTAAAGAAATTTAAATATGTATTATTATGAAGGTAAACGACACTTTTTTTACGCGTTTAAATTATATTTTAGTTTACAATTATACCCGTATCTTATTACCTTACCATCAAATCAAATGTCTTTCCCCAGGCGATACGTGTTTGTCATTCGTATATCATCGACATATTGAAATTACTTTGAAACTAATTAAGTCTGTCTGTCTGTCTGTCTGTCTGTCTGTCTGTCTGTCTGTCTGTCTGTCTGTCTGTCTGTCAGTATGTTCGTCCGTCCGTCCGTCTGTTTGTCTGTCAGTGTGTCTGTCAGTATGCCTGTCTATCTGTCTGTCAGTATGTTGACTTCAGTTTGTCTTTACATCTCTCTCTACATATACATGTTTATATATGCCTGCTGTATGATTTTTTTTCAGGAATGCAGAATACAAACTAATAAGGCTCTTAAGGTTAACAATGGCTTCCGATGTGGCGTTTCTGTTTTACATTTATTCTACACTGGCGGTCTGTTTGGTTTCAAACACAGACGCTCAATCTATTGCTGACGTCAACGAACTTAAGTCCAAACTGATGCTCAACTACAATCGGAACACTTTACCAATGAATGATGTATCATCTAAACGGTTTACGCTTGATATCGGAGTGATATTGAAATCCATTGGAAAGCTGGACGAAGTAAATGAAAAACTGTCAACAATAATGGGTTTCTACTTGTCTTGGACCGACGGCAGTATGGTCTGGGACAGTTCTGCTAACAATATCACAGGTATCATCATGGATGGACACTACATGTGGAGACCCATTTTGTCTGTCCTCAATCCGCATCACAGCCAGAATACCTACACTGGGTCTAACACGGAAGCTGGTGTAAGTGGCACTATAATTAAATTTAGTCTTGGTCATCTGCGACGCTTGCTTTTCTAAATGCCAAACGTCTTGAAAGGTTCGGCCGGGAATGAAAATGTAACAGTAATCTAATAAAGTGTTTGATTGGTTGATTTAAAGAATCGGACTTCCTCAGATATTTCCTTAGTATCTTAAACTTTGTTTGTTCAGATGTTTATTTCTATATTCATGTTTACTATTAGATAGTTTCTATTTGACAATTAAGTTGTACAAGATAACTTAAATGATTTCCTTCGGAATAAATATTTTTAAATTTCATTAAAACATAACCGTTGCAGGTTGTCTTTGTTTTAGCCAATCATATATTTCTTCCAGATTCAAAAATTTCTTATGCACTACTTGTCAAGACGTTTGTCTTATAGAAAACTAAGCGTCACAGATGGTCAAGACTATAAGTATATACGTATCGGTATTCTATCATATTTTCATACAGTCATGGGTGAATCCAGGAGTTTTGTCAAATGGTGTTTTTGTGTGTGTGATAAGGGTTGTGGTGGTGTTTTTTTTTTAAAAAATAAGAGTGGTTGCTCCGAACACTCTTTCCCTCTCGACCTGTCTGTCTGAAGCATAATGACAATAATGTTTTTTTTTCGTAAAATATTCCAATATTATAAATTTTCAAATACATGTATTAAAGGAGTACGTGACATTTTTCGTAGAATATCAGATGTATTCAACTACATGTATTAAATGAGCACGCGACACTAATTGTAAATATCAGAACAAATCGTTTTAAAGTAATCCATTAAAGGAACACGTGGAACTTTTGTTAATTATTTCACATTACGCTAGTTCTGAAAAAATATTATGATGCATACATACAATTGAAATACCCTACGAAGTTTGTAGACCCTAAATTTCGTTTGTTTTAGAAAGGGTCGGGAGTATCGAACCCGCAAAATCTGGCATGAGCAACCAACACTAATTCCATTGCACTACAGCCCCGTTCAAATTTCAATTTGATCAGCCGTATTGGGTACATTTTGCAGAATTCGACTTATCTTAAAAATATTTAAAATGATTAACCACTCTGATTAATATACTAGTATTGATTTTGACATGGTTTGGAGGATTTGAAATTTTAAAATGACTTGTATTTTAGCTGTATATGATAATCATTTACATTTATTTTTAACTAATTTTTATTTGAGGTATTTACGTTGATTTCTTGCTTTTAATATTTTCATAAGTTTTACAATATCATACATGTTAAAAAAGGTGATTACGAGTAAAACTCGATTTATTGTCCCATAATATCAAAACTTATTTTTTTATGATAACGGTCAGAATAGACACACATAGCATGATAGACCTTATAAGAATCTTACTTGGGTTTAAGGTTCGGATGGAAAATTTCGTCCCGAGGGATAACTATTTTGGAGCAGACTTTGAGTTCCCGCGAAAACAGTAATCCCAAGGGACGGAATTTTCTATCCGAACCGAAAAGGTAATGATTCTTTTTCTTGCATACCAAACATATTGAATAATTATTTAAACTGATTTTATCATTTAATTTTTCACAACACTCGCTTTAAAACGTTAAAACATATTATTTACGCCATATATTTTTTACGTTATGCATAAATAAATCTTTACGACATAGCGCGAGCATTTTATCTCGGTCCTAGGGTGAGATAGAAATATCTAACCCCGGTAAAAATACAGATATCCTTATCCGGTGTGCAAAAAAAGTCTGGGTATGATGACAGACGTACGAAATATGAGCATTATGGGGAGGGGGGACGACAGAGATGAAACTTGGTCTAAATATGCGGGCAACATGCTCGACAGCCAGACTTATCAGTGGCTTACTGATGCATGAAATAGTTTGCCTTAATAGGAAGTGCACAGTTTAGTGTGTAATGATCAACAAACTTGGCCATACACAACTTTCAGAACCTTCTGTAATTATGAACAAAAAAACAACAACAGGGGACATAACTCAATTATGGACATATTTATTATAACTACAAAGTTATACGCCCTTTGGTGAATTCCACAGGGACGACTTATCAATTTTTTTCTACTAGAATAACTTGATTTCCAATATCACTATTTTAAGCTATTTTTATTTCAACCAATCAGAATACTCATTTCAACTGCCGTTCATGGATGTGGCCAAAGTAATGTTCGTATGTTGGTGTATAAAAGTAGTCCGGTATCGTCCCTGATTTCTAAAAGCGTGCGTGCGTGTGCGTGCGTGTGTATATGTGTCTGTTGGTGTTTGCGTTAGTATGCGTGTATATTTTTCTCATTAATTACACTTTATGTCATTACTATTTACCTGCCATGAATATAATTAAAATGGAATGGCAGTATCTTATGTTGAGAGAACTTGTGGCCAGATCCTTTTGCCTTTAATTGTATTTGACATATACACATGATATTGATTGTAGCCTAATATGTTAAAATAAATATTACTTCTTTTTTCAGGCACTCATTAATTACAATAGCGAAGGATTTTGTGAATGGTTCCACATGATCCCGGTGCATACAACCTGTGACATGGACACAACGATGTTTCCTTTTGACAAACAAGTCTGTCACATACATATGTTCGTGTCTGGAAACGATGCATATTTTATTGAAACCAAACCAGTTTTTACAAAGGACCACCTAGTACTGTTTGGAGGAAATGGGATGTGGACTATCTCCAATTACTCTATCAAGGGAAGTAATTCCTCTACATTTCAAGTCACATATGAACTTACCCGAAAGTATTTATACGTGCTTCTCAATATATTGGTACCGATACTAATGCTGTCTCTGCTCACCCCACTTGTGTTCTTGTTGCCTAGCGAATCGGGAGGCGAAAGAGTTGGGTACTCGATAACCACCCTTTTGGCCATTTCTGTGTACATGATCATTATCAGCGACAACTTGCCCAATAACTCGCAACCTATGGCACTTTTCTCTATAATTTTATTTGTTTGGTATGTCATGAATTCAAGTAACATTTTTGTGGTTATACTGAATATCAAGTTTTATCGGAACGACGACGCCGAGCCTGTACCGAAACTCGCTGTTGCGTTTGTAAATATCATGCGGCGAACGTGCTGTATGCGAAAACGAGTAAAACATATTGGAACCGATAGAAAAGGCAGCAAGTCTGAAAATCAGGAAACGAATGGGAACGAGATCGAAGATGAAGTGGAAACCGGCCCTGCTAAAGTGACATGGAAACAGTTTAGTAGGGCGCTGGACATATTTTTCTTAATAGCATTTTACGCGGTAAAGATTCTTCTCGCAGTTGTCTTTTTGGCAATTGCCTCGTCCAATTGATAGTTCACATATACCTGCCCACAATTGCCTTGTCAAATTGATAGTTCACATATACCTGCCTGCAATAACCTCGTCCAATTGATAGTTCACATATACCTACCAACAATAGCCTCGTCCAATTGATAGTTCACATATACCTACCCACAATAGCCTCATTCAATTGATGGTTAACATCTACCTGCCCAATATAACTTCGTCCATTTGATAGTTCACATATACTTGCCTGCAATAGCCTCGTCCAATAGATAGTTCACATATACCTGCCTGCAATAGCCTTGTCCAATAGATAGTTCACATATACCTGCCCACAATAACCTCGTCCAATTGATAGTTCACATATACCTGCCCACAATAGCCTCGTCCAATTGATAGTTAACATATACCTGCCCAATATAACGTTGTCCATTTGATAGTTCACATATACCTACCCACAATAGCCTCGTCCAATTGATAGTTAACATATACCTGCCCAATATAACTTCGTCCATTTGATAGTTCACATATACCTACCCACAATAGCCTCGTCCAATTGATAGTTCACATATACCTACCCACAATAGCCTCGTCCAATTGATAGTTAACATATACCTGCCCAATATAACTTCGTCCATTTGATAGTTCACATATACCTGCCTGCAATAGCCTCGTCCAATAGATAGTTCACATATACCTGCCTACAATAGCCTCGTCCAATAGATAGTTCACATATACCTGTCCGCAATAACCTCGTCCAATTGATAGTTCACATATACCTGCCCACAATAGCCTCGTCCAATTGATAGTTAACATATACCTGCCCAATATAACGTTGTCCATTTCATAGTTCACATATACCTGCCTGCAATAATCTCGTCCAATTGATAGTTCACATAAACTTGCCCGCAATAACCTCGTCCAATAGATAGTTCACATATACCTGTCCGCAATAGCCTCGTCCAATTGATAGTTCACATATACCTACCCACAATAGCTTCGTCCAATTGATAGTTCACATATACCTACCCACAATAGCTTCGTCCAATTGATAGTTCACATAAACTTGCCCGAAATAACCTCGTCCAATTGATAGTACACATATACCTGCCCGCAATAATCTCGTCCAATTGATAGTTCACATATACCTGCCCGCAATAGCCTCGTCCAATTGATAGTTCACTTATTTTATATCTGCCCACAATAGCCTTGTCTTACCCACAATCGCCTCGTCCAATTGATAGTTCTCATATACCTGCTCACAAAAGCAGCTAGAAGTGAGTTTAATATTCGTGTTTCGTCTTTTGATGTTACTGTCAAACCTGTGTTAGTGGTCACCTCTATTAAGCACTGGTCTTATCACTTGTCTTAGACAGCCTTTATTTTCTATTTACCAATTTTAAAATGTTAGTTTTAATCAACGGGTATTTTAAATATTTAATTCTTCAATACTAGATGCTGAAAAGGAAAGTTAGGGTTCGATTCTTGTCGATAATGAAAGACGAAACTCGAATATAAATTCACCTTCACCTCATACTGCCTTTTACAAGCACATGTTTCCTTTTTTGCTCTAATTCTACGATTTATGTAGCCATCATAAACAAAACAATTGTAATGTGTTAAAACATTAGGCCCATACGTGTAGTGACTATGTTGAGTTCAGTCTCGTTTTCAACAACTTTCAGATGGTAAATATGGGGCTACATAATGTTTACATACTGTTTACATAACGGTTACATAACGTTCACATACTGTTTACATACCGTTTACATAACGGTTACATAACAGTTACATAACGTTTACATAGTGTTTACATACTGTTTACATAACGGTTACATAGCGTTTACATACTGTTTACATACTGTTTACACAATGTCTACATACTGTTTATTTATTGTTTACAAAATGTTTACATGCTGTTTATAAAATGTTTACATAATGTTTACATACTGGTAACATACTGTTTACATACTGTTTACATACTGTTTATGATACTTGTAGTAAAGTGTATGTGATTTAGTATATAATACACCGTTTTATAACACATGTTGAATAATAATGTGACATGCACCAGAAGAAAATGAACAACAACTGAGGTGATAAAATGTGCATATATAGTAGTATTTTAAAGTTTTGAAGAGTACTTAGATAAAAAAAAGCATTTCTATTGGCAGGTCCTTGATCATTTATTGATTTTAAGGTCATGATATGATGTACGCTATTTGACTTGTTTGTGAAAAGAAAGTAGTTGAAGAGCATTAAAAATGATTTGAGGATGTAGTCAATTCAATTCCAAGGATTAGCCTAGCACTCTTTTTGTAGTTTAAGTATTATTTTAATGTTATTTTTATTAAGCCCGTGATCAAATACGACATAGATATAAACATGTTTTATTAAGTACAATAGGCATCCGGTCCAAACTACAACACATACTCGTACATAGATCAAATCGAGTGACACAAATGAATAATTTATATTTATACATGTCACTATTACAGAATTCTCATATTTAAGTTAATACAAATTAATGACATGACGAAATAATTAAAGATAATAACATGTATATTGAGTAACTCAAGGTTTAAGCATTTCAGCAGCTCAATTAAGTAAGAGAGTACAGTATCTGTGAAAATATATCATTTAAATAGGTGTAGCTTTATATAGATCCAAGATAAAAACTACAATGAACAAGAATATTAAATCATTTCAAACATGCTAGTATAGTAAACAATATCGAGCTATATGACTACTTTATGAATTAATAAGCATATTGTTTTTGCTTATATAAGGTAGTTTACTACTGTAAATATTTCTTTTAACCGGTAAATCAAGAATTTCTTTCTTCTTGTAAAAAGCAAGTCAATATCTAGTACCAATACTAATTATACTTCTAATCATCTTTTAAGCTAAATACAACATAAAACATGTGAAGAGATCTTAATTTAGTTACGTTAGTTTTAAAGAAAGTTTGTTTAAACGTTTCATGCACATTACATTCAAATTAGAAGATATATTCGTCTTTGACTACATAAGTATTGTTTGTCATACACATAATAAAGCATCTTTCTATCTGTAAATAAATGTTTACCATTTCAATCATTAAAAGTATTGTTGGAACAACGAAAATTTGACAATTTTTTTGACATTTGAAGTTTTTCTTTAAATACGTATATTGGATAAATCAATGTCTGGGTATCATTATAAATAAAGATGCGATTATAAATGTTTATAAAGTAAATAATAATTCTCTGATATGACTAGCCAAAGTTCTTCTAACTGCTTCATATATTTGTTTTAGCATTATATAACACTATTTAGGGTGACTATGGCTTCCCATATGTATAATTCTTAACCACCGCACAGTTGGGCATATAGGTTATACATTAATGTATTTTCCGCATTCTCCTAACGCTAAAATATCAGATGTATTTTATTATCAATTACAATAATGCTAACAGAAAAAAACTTTAGAACATTTCTATTGAATTTAAATGGTCAAAATTACGTTGAAATCTAAATATACAAGCAACAGACTTAATACCTTGCAATGCTTACATTTCTTGTATTTTAACCATAGCATTGTGGTGTAAAATAAACACCTAAAGCATCGTCAGCAAACATTAAAGCTATTAACTCATTTATAGATTCATACAAAAATATATCACGATCCCATTAAGATCACGATCACATTTAGAATAGAACCTGCACATATGCTAATAGTGATTAGCTTCAAAGAAGATGGTGCAGTAGTGGAGGCTGAACATTTGAGCATTTTTGGACTGATTTGGTCAAGCCCTATGGGTTTTGAATTTTGAATTTGATATGTGCAGGAATTGTTAATTCAATGAACGTTTTTATTGCTGTCAAGCTCACTTTCATTTTGATTGGTATCAGCTTTTGATTGTTAGCTAATATTTGACAACTATGTATTAAGATTATTATTTTTGTATCTTTAAATATTGCATCATCACTTGGTATTACCAAAGATTTTGTTTCATCGTTAATATCATTTATATGATCCCATACGAATGTATTGTCTTTATTTTCATTAATCTTTTTTATGTTCGAATTAAGTTTTTAGTTTTATTTCGCCAATATCATAATAACTTCAGTCTGTACTATTTACGATATTTTTCTCTTTTCGTTTGTGCAGTGATAATTTCACCAGTCAAGCATTCGGGTTTTATATCTTGTTTAACTCTTTTCCTTTTTAACGGAGCGTACTTATGTCAACATATGTGACAATTGATTGTCCAAATATGTAATACCATCCCCTGTTACAAATAGCATAATTTATATGAGTACGGTCTATTCGTTCGACATTATAATTTGCAACTGATATTGTTTCATCGTCAACAGAACTATCAAAATAGTTCACCAATACTAAGTATATTTACGGTTTTATAATCACTTTTAAAAGAGTGATTATATGTCATGTAATTTTGGTTTTAGATGACAAATTTCCATATTTTATATATAAACCGCATCAATAAAACTCTGAGACTGATGAATCATATACATCAGTATGGCATGGGTTGACTGTTAAAGGTTCCAATTATTCAATGTGTTGGTAATGGTAGATGTTATGGTAGATGTAATGGTAGATGGTAGATGTAATGGGAGATGTAATGGTAGATGTAATGGGAGATGTTTTGGTAGATGTAATGGGAGATGTCTTGGTAGATGGTAGATGTAATGATAGATGAAATGGTAGATGAAATGGTAGATGGTAGATGTAATGGTGGATGTAATGGTAAATGTAATAGTAGATGTTATGGTAGATGGTAGATGTAATGGTAGATGGTTTATGTAATGGTAGATGTAATAGTAGATGTAATGGTAGATAGTAGATGTAATGGTAGATGTAAAAGTAGATGTAATGGTAGATGGTAGATGTAATGGTAGACGGTAGATGTAATGGTAGATGTAATAGTAGATGTAATGGTAGATGGTAGATGTAATGGTAGATATAATAGTAGATGTAATGGTAGATGGTAGATGTAATGGTAGATGGTAGATGTAATGGTAGATGGTAGATGTAATGGTAGATATAATAGTAGATGTAATGGTAGATGGTAGATGTAATGGTAGACGGTAGATGTAATGGTAGATATAAAAGTAGATGTAATGGTAGATGGTAGATGTAATGGTAGATGGTAGATGTAACGGTAGATGTAATAGTAGATGTAATGGTAGATGGTAGATGTAATGGTAGATGTAATAGTAGATGTTATGGTAGATGGTAGATGTAATGGTAGATGTAATAGTAGATGTAATGGTAGATGATAGATGTAACTGTAGATGTAATAGTAGATGCAATGGTAGATGGTAGATGTTATGGTAGATGTAATAGTAGATGTTATGGTAGATGGTAGATGTAATGGTAGATGTAATAGTAGATGTAATGGTAGATGATAGATGTAACGGTAGATGTAATAGTAGATGTAATGGTAGATGGTAGATGTAATGGTAGATGTAATAGTAGATGTTATGGTAGATGGTAGATGTAATGGTAGATGTAATAGTAGATGTAATGGTAGATGATAGATGTAACTGTAGATGTAATAGTAGATGCAATGGTAGATGGTAGATGTTATGGTAGATGTAATAGTAGATGTAATGGTAGATGTAATAGTTAATGTAATGGTAGATGTAGTGTCGTTGCCTTTAAATTTGTCTTTTTCTGTCATTTATCTTTATCTTGGGAAAGTTGCCAACTCTAATATTATTCTCGAGACAGTTTGTATCAATTCCCTTAAGAATCCAATATCCCGTTATTAATGTGCACTTTGATTGTTTTGTATTTGCTACATTTGGGTTGTTGCCTATTCAGCTGTTGGTGAGAATGAGGATGTGTTTTGACATTTTTGCTGGTTTGAAAAAGCCATTATACGACCCCCCCGCCCCCCCCCCCCCCCCCCCCCCCCCCCCAACGGACCCGTATAAGGCTGTAAAATTAAACCTTTCTTTTTTGCAAAATTTGATGCTTTTTATTTTAAATATACTGTATTCTTTTACAAAATGTACATTTGTCTTTTCAATTTTATAAGTTTATCTTAATACAATATCAATAAAGTGAACATAAACAGCGACCCTTTGAAAAAGACATTTTTAATGATATCAAATACACTTTGTTTATTAATGCTTTCAAATTGTTTATCTTTACGTTGTATATATAGCAGTTGGCTTTCAACATATTTGTCAGATAATATGTAATTGGTAACATATGTGCACAGAGTTACACTGTAACATAAACACCTGTCGGCTATTATTTATAAATTAGTGATGAAGCACGTACTTCATATAAATGGACGTAAACTGGAAACCAGTGTGCATGATGTAATTAGTGCAAGTATATTGTACTTAGAAAGTACACAGAACGAGTTCAATCATTCAGGTCTCGCCACAGCGTTAAATTTTGCTCTAGGTATCTATATTAAATGAAGTATATTGCTTCCCACAAGTTTTTTTTTTTTTAAAAATATTTTTCCATAGCAGGAATGATCAAACGTATACTTATTGGTTTGTTGTCCATTTTTCTCAAAAACATTGCGATGATATTTTGTTTAAAATGGAAATCAGAAGCTCTAAAATGCATCCTTCTGGTAAAATCTAATAAACGTTACTGTTTAGAACCAACGATTGGCTGAAAATGTATACGGATGCTCAGGGCATATATTTTGATAGTAAGCTTATTTCTGCTTGGTTGAAAATGACAAACTGGCAAATTATCACGGTATGATATAAGTTTATTAAAAAACATGTTTTTATATTTTTTGGATCCTATTTCTTTTGGACATTTTCATGTAAGTCGAGAAAAGTTCTTTTAATATGATTTAGGACTTTTCGATGCACGAATGAAATCACAACCTCTAGAAACCATCTTGAAAATATTCGAAATCAAATTCCATTTTACAGGATTCATTAGAGCAAAACTATCCTATCGTCACTACAAATTTCGTAACTGTTTAGTGAGAAGCAGGTAGCAGTAGGTTTGTTATTCGTTTTACATATTTTGATATTCAAGTATATAACACGTGGACTGTCAATAAAACAGTCGCTAAGGAAAGACTACATTGTATTTACATTGATTTACTTGGGCAAACAACGCCACGCCCCACGCCACGTGATCAGTGGGCGGGGCGTTAATTTTAAAATGAATACCCAAAGACGAAAAATGACCAACAATGTAACTTGAGTTTGCCGAAGTTAGATGTACATCTGTTTAGAATTCTTCACCCAGAAATAATTATTGTTATTACATGAACTACATGAAACATGATTTATTCCCGTGAGAATCTTTATGAGTGTTGCTATTTGTTTATTGTATATATAGATACATGTATCTACATGAAATATGATTTTATCTTAAGAGACAGTGTGCGTATGTTTCTGTTTGTTTACTGTTTTATTAATATATGCATATGCACGAAACATCATCTGATTTCGAGAAAATTTTTGTGTGTGTTCATGTTCATTCAAGGTAGTTTTGATACATGTGTACATATGAAACGTGGTCTTGAGAGAAAGTATGTATGTGTTATCTTGTTTACGTTATGAACTGTTAATACACATATCTACATGAAACGTGATCTAATCTTGAGAGAAAGTATATATGTGTTATCTTGTTTACGTTATGCACTGTTAATACACATATCTACATGAAACGTGGTCTACTTTTGAGAGAAAGTATATATGTGTTATCTTGTTTACATTATGAACTGTTTATACACGTATCTACATGAAACGTGGTCTACTCTTGAGAGAAAGTATGTATGTGTTATCTTGTTTACGTTATGAACTGTTAATACACGTATCTACATGAAACGTGGTCAAATCTTGAGAGAAAGTATGTATGTGTTATCTTGTTTACGTTATGAACTGTTAATACACGTATCTACATGAAACGTGATCTAATCTTGAGAGAAAGTATATATGTGTTATCTTGTTTACGTTATGAACTGTTAATACACGTATCTACATGAAACGTGGTCTGCTCTTGAGAGAAAGTATGTATGTGTTATCTTGTTTACGTTATGAGCTGTTAATACACATACCTTCATGAAATGTTGTCTAATCTTGAGAGAAAGTATATATGTGTTATCTTGTTTACGTTATGCACTGTTAATACACATATCTACATGAAACGTGGTCTACTTTTGAGAGAAAGTATATATGTGTTATCTTGTTTACATTATGAACTGTTTATACACGTATCTACATGAAACGTGGTCTACTCTTGAGAGAAAGTATGTATGTGTTATCTTGTTTACGTTATGAACTGTTAATACACGTATCTACATGAAACGTGGTCAAATCTTGAGAGAAAGTATATATGTGTTATCTTATTTACGTTATGAACTGTTAATACACGTATCTACATGAAACGTGGTCTACTTTTGAGAGAAAGTATATATATGCTATCTTGTTCACGTTATGAACTGTTAATACACATATCTACATGAAATAGGTCTGCTCTTGAGAGAAAGTATATATGTGTTATCTTGTTTACGTTATGAACTGTTAATACACATATCTACATGAAACGTGGTCTACTCTTGAGAGAAAGTATACATGTGTTATCTTGTTTACGTTATGTACTGTTAATACACGTATCTTCATGAAACGTGGTCTTATCTTGAGAGAAAGTATATATATGTTTTCTTGTTTACGTTATGTACTGTTAATACACGTATCTTCATGAAACGTGGTCTACTCTTGAGAGAAAGTATATATGTGTTATCTTGTTTACGTTATGAACTGTTAATACACGTATCTTCATGAAACGTGGTCTTATCTTGAGAGAAAGTATATATGTGTTATCTTGTTTACGATATGTACGGTTAATACACGTATCTTCATGAAACGTGGTCTACTCTTGAGAGAAAGTATAAATGTGTTATCTTGTTTACGTTATGAACTGTTAAAACACGTATCTACATGAAACGTGGTCTAATCTTAAGAGAAAGTATATATGTTTTATCTTGTTTACGTTATGTACTGTTAATACACGTATCTACATTAAACGTGGTCTAATCTTGAGAGAAAGTATATATGTATTATCTTGTTTACGTTATGTACTGTTAATACACGTATCTACATGAAATATTGTCTAATCTTAAGAGAAAGTATGTATGTATGCATGTATTTTCACGGTATATTTGATACATATATACATATGAAAATGACATAATCTTGAGAGAAAGTATGTGTGTGATCTTGTTTATTTTGTTTATTGTTAATACACATATCTACATGAAACGTGGTTTAATACTGAGAGAAAGTATGTGTGTGATCTTGTTTATTTTGTTTATTGTTAATACACATATCTACATGAAACGTGGTCTAATACTGACAGAAAGTATGTGTGTGATCTTGTTTATTTTGTTTATTGTTAATACACATATCTACATGAAACGTGGTCTAATACTGAGAGAAAGTATGTATGTGATCTTGTTTATTTTATTTATTGTTAATACACATATCTACATGATAATCTCATCATGAAAGTAACTGTGTGTGTGTTTCTGTTTGTTTACAGACATGTTTATACATAATGTATGATTTTATTTGAAGGAAAAGTTTGTGTGTGTTTCTGTTTGTTTACAGACATGTTTATACATAATGCATGATCTTATCTGAAGGGAAAGTTTGTGTGTGTGTTTCTGTTTGTTTACAGACATGTTTATACATAATGCATGATCTTATTTGAAGGAAAAGTTTGTGTGTGTTTCTGTTTGTTTACAGACATGTTTATACATAATGCATGATCTTATCTTAAGGGAAAGTTTGTGTGTGTGTTTCTGTTTGTTTACAGACATGTTTATACATAATGCATGATCTTATTTGAAGGAAAAGTTTGTGTTTGTTTCTGTTTGTTTACCGACATGTTATTACATAAGGCATGATCTAATCTGAAGGGAAAGCTTGTGTGTGCGTGTGTGTGTGTGTGCGTGTGCGTGCGTGCGTGTGTGCGAGCGTGTATGTGTGTGTGTTTCTGTTAGTTCACTTCATATTGAATGCGTTCCAATTAAGAGCAACGTCGTTTCTGCTTAAAATATTTTATTTGTATAATATATTAAATAACTGATACAGCATTATTAAAATGAATTAAAGAAAATGCTTTATGATTTAAACAATCTATTTTATTTCAATATAGTACATAATACATATTACACATACTGTTTTTACATTACATCCGAATTGTATTTTTCCTTTGATCCATTTTGTCAATATATTGATTGTAATAATATCCACTTACGAGAGTTTATTACAAATACTAGAGTTTATTACAAATAAAACTCCATTTTATTTCAGCAATAGATGTATGTAATTGCATCAATATATCCTCTACTCACAGTAATGAGTCTAAATAAAAACGTATCTCAATTTTAGAGCCAGCCTATATGTTGGAGTTTGTGACTTATCCTTTTTGCATACCTATGGGATACGCAAATTCATATGTAATGCATGCATATATTCAAACATGAAATGTCGTACGTATATGATGTTTATATATCTAACATCATATACGTACGACATTTTATGTTTGAATATATGCATGCATTACATATGAATGTGCGTATTCCATGTGTATGTTAAACATTTTAACATTTATCACCAAATCAATAGTATGCTAAAAATCTAAATTATGGAGCGAGTGGTCCAGTGGTAGAACATCGAACCCATTTTCAGAAGTTCTATGTGTGGTGTCATTGATGAACAAGTCATTTTTTTCCACATATGCTTAGTACTGGTTCTACACAGGAAAACTTCGAGCGTGATTTGTCTATGTTGTTATAACTTGTTTCACAATCGTAGTAAAATAAATGAGTTTAAACTAAACATTTATCTTTTAGTACATAGTATGCTAAAAATCTAAATTGTCATTCATCACACATATTTAGTAACCCAGTAGGTGTACAGTGACACGTTATTTAAAACCAAACACATGTTAAAGGATTCGCCTGTTTAGTTAACAGCACGTCACAAGCACAAACAATGAGTTTTACTAGATGCATGGGTTTACCTCAAAGTTAGTTTGAGCTGAATAAAGATAAATAATATAATATTTGACAGCGTATTTGCTCAAATAAACATACCGGCAAGACAACAATGTTTACGCGGCTACAATACTGAATAAAAATCCTGTATATTAATTAAGCCATCAGAAATTATGAATGAATAAAATTTACTACCAATATAAAAGTAAGAACCACTATTCAACATTGAACATTCAACCTCCTTGTGTTTGTAAAGTGAAACCCGCAAAAGGAAACCCGCCTATTTTAAAACTGTTATGTTATTGTTCAAAGATTTTATGTTTACAACTGTGTTTACACGTCCTATTATGTACCCTGTGTACAGATGTGCTTTCACGTTCTATTTTCTTTGAGCCCTCTCATTCAAAATTGCATATTCACACCATCAAACAAGCCAATTTCGTCCAACCTCAAACTTCCCCCATCATGTATGCAGATGAAGAAATACAAGAGCCGTATTCACCAACGATTCGCGAGAACATTCTTTGACTTAAGCTTGTAAATCTAAATTTCGTCCTTAGTTTTTGAATACATATTGGGTATCATTATATGCTTGCACATTTTGGTCTCTTAATAAAGCATCTAGGAGTGTTTTTCAAAATTCATTCTTGAGTTCAACTAAGAATATTCTTAAGAACAGTTGTTGAATAAAAACCCTGACGCCGATTGTTCACCAGCAAATGTTCCTTAATCAATCAAGCAGTTATATGAAGTCAGATCCACGTAAATACAAACATTTTCATCGATAAAACGAATTTATTTTACGCCAGTAAGCGATACAATGACGTCAAAATCACAATGATAAACAATCCAATCATAACAGCAAACATTATTAAAACACTATCATTTTTCAATTTATTCCGGTTGTTTATTGAGTCAGTGTTTGAACCAGCTGAATCCGTGGAGGAACTTTTTGCCAGTAACCTTGGGGCTTGACTACATTCGTGCTGGTGTCCGGAGTTCGAATCTCTTCTTGAAGTAGAATCAGAACTATGATAGTAGCTGCTGGTACCCTGTTCACTATGTTCTTGGACTTTACCAGGGTCTGTTACCACAGTGAAAGATTGGTTTCTGTTCTTATATTGTGAACTTCGTCGCCTAAGGCTCGTCGGCATTTTACCACGTGTACATTAACAGAGACACAGTGTTAAAATAAAAATGTCGTGTGTAAATGTTGTGTAAACACATTGAAACAAACAAACAAACACGCTGTAAAATCCCAATGACAAACTTTCATAACCTATAATCCGAATATACCGTTAAGATGACACACTTTCATAACCTATACTCCGAATATACCGTTAAAATGAAACACTTTCATGGCCTTAAATCTGAATTTACCGTTAAGATAACACACTTTCATAGCCTCTAATCCGAATATACCGTTAAGATGACACACTTTCATAACGTATAATCCGAATATACCTTGACAATGAAACACTTTCATGGCCTATAATCTGAATATATCTTTCAAATGTAATAATTTCATGGCCTATTATCAAAATTTACCATTAAAATGAAACAATTTCAAAGCATTTAATCCGAATTGACCGTTAAAATAAAACACCTTGATAACCTATAGTCCGAATTAAACTTATAGCCTATAATCGAAAATACCAGTAACCGTTAAAATGAAACTAGATCCTATCCTAGAATCCAAATTAACTATTAAGATGATACACGTTGAAAACGTTCATGCATTCCTTATATTACCACTCGTATTTGATATAATGTTATGTTATGTCCATCCAATGATCACGTTGTAATATCATGACTAGTTGAGACAAACCCAACCAATGGTTTGCAAAAATGCCGTCAATTAATTCATAACCAAACTTAGCAGATTGAATTAAACAGACACAATAAATAACAGGACGTGTATACTGAAATGATCTCACGGACATATAAACAAAATAAATCCTGTTACAGACCAGCGCTACAATGTCATAGACTTGGCGTGCAGCTTCAGGTACAAATATAATTTTTACTCTACATGTGGTTTTACACAACCATTCTTGTCTGAACCATTTCGGCAGATTGGGGCACTCAGTTTGATTATGATGTAAAGTTCCCGTTAGACTTAATTATATATAAACTATTTTATTTAGAAACACACACTATCCAATATAAATCACCAACTTAAACTTGTGTTGGTTCTTTGTAAAACTGCCCTGAGAAGAATAGTAAGAAATTCAGTAAATGATCATTTGAATTTCCCACTAATAGCCACCGTCTAAATCGTCCTCCGTAAGCATAATCATACACACGTGCGTTGTTATTTGTTGCCACTGTGATGTTTGTAGTTTATTTGTAATTACTTAATTCGTATAGCTGGACTCTCATCACAGAATATAACTCTCCTAAAAGCAACAACCAACCTCCGAAAGGCACATAGTTAACTTGGTCGTGTATTGTCCGAATACAAGTCTCTCGCACATACGTAGTTCAAATAGTTGTAACATGTGTGTGAACTTATCCGAAATTCCAATTTTCCGTAACACATTATTATTTCTTTTGAAGTAGTTCCTGTAATGAAAAAAAGCAAATAACAGTATATTAACAGTAAACCTCGTAGGCACCCTTCGCACGTATTTCTAGTACGTATATCATAAAGAGAACCATTTTTTTGTGGTACTAAACACAAATACAGTACAAACGTTTTAATTCCGACAAAGTTCAAAGTCATACAAGTAGACGAGAATTAACCCATCTTATATTGTGCTTATATTGTATATGGATTAATAACCGTTTAACGAGTCACGTTTAATCCAGTACTGCAGCTAACAATATACCATTTTTTCAGTAAGTATATAAACCTGGGCATTTATTCATACGGCATTTTACTGAAATCTGCAATCCTTAATATATGTACATGATTCTTTGATACAACAATGTAAATAGTTCGTTTCAAAAGCTTAAATGAATCATCTTTTTCATTTTACTAAGTCCATTATAGTGGTTAAAACTCATTACAATTACAATAGCCAGAAGTTCATTACAATAGCTAGAAGTTCGTGACAGTGGCTATAAATATATTACATTCAGTGGCTATAAGTTCATTATAATGGTTATAAGTTCATTAAAATGGTTATAATTTCATTACAATAATTAGAAGTTCATTACAATAGCTAAACGTTCATTACAGTGGCTATAAGTTAATTACAACGGTTATAAGATCATTACAGTGATAAGAAACGCATTATAGTTGTAGAATTCCATTACAAAAAATAAAAGTTCACTACAGTGGTTAGAAGTTCATTACAGTGGCTATACGTTCATTACAGGAACTAGAAGTTCATGACAGTGGCTTAACGTTCATAACAAGAAGTAGAACTTCATTACAGTGGCTATAAGTTTATTACAGGGACTAGAAGTTCATAACAATGGCTAGAAACTCATAACAATGGCTAGAAGTTCATTACCATGGATTACAAGTTCATTAAAGCGGTTAGACATAAACGTTAATACACTGATTAAAATAATAACTACATGACAATCTTAAATATGAGTAAAGTGAAGATTTTTACTCAACCATCACAGCAGGGGTGTAATATTAATGACAGCTGTTTACCATGGTGTGCGCACACATTAAATGGATCTGTAACCATTGTCCCTTGCTGAAAATTACCCGACTGACTGATGCTATAATAATATGAAATAGTTTGCAATCAAGCATAAAACTGGTGTATATATACACGTGGGTCGTACGTGGCAGAGTGGTCTAAGGCGCCGTCTCTAGATAATGTAAATTTCGCGTCGAATGTCGTAGGTTCAAGCCAAACTCCAAAAACTTTGTTTGAGAAAGTACGTCAGTTACTTGCGGAAGGACGGTGGTTCTACTTAGATTCCTTCCCAGGTCTTCCTCTACCAATAAAACTGGATATGTCGCATGTACATGCAACCTGAAGTGTGTTGCAAATGACGTTAAATCCCCACTTAACAATAATATAAATACAATAAACTGTGTTAAGTATGACTTACCTTGGGGTCTGCATATCCTGTAAGAGCCATCGCGTACGAAAGATATAGTTTAGACCTTTCAACTTGAATTATACAAACTGATCGTTTATGATATTTTTGGCAGCAAATTCCAGGCTGCAGACCAAACATACAGTGATTCATACTATTAAGTGACCTTGGATGTAAAGGTGGCCATTATGTTGTTTGTATCACTCTACCTTTCCCTTTGCTGCAGGAGATTTTCCAATACGCTGATTATACATATAGTCGACGCCCGTACAAACTTATTCGTTATTATTAGGATTTGTGGCGATACGTACCATCACATAGTCTAGTGTATGATATGGAACTACACAATAGGTAAAAGTTAAACCATCACTGTTCATTTAATAAAAAATCATGGAACTACATAAATGAATGAACAAAAAATATTTTAATATAGTTCAAGGAAGGTAGTGTAATGGATAGAGCATTGGCCGCTCATGCCAGAGGTTGCGAGTTCGATCCCCCGCTCGATCCGATGTCTCTCATAAAACAACATTCAGTACTGGTTCTATCCAGAGAGGGACACGAGAGCGGTTCATATAAGCTCTGAACTTTCATCGTTATCGAGCTGAAATATATAAGTATAAACTAATGTTGAATGAGGGCAGTTTCATCAAACGGCAATGTCTTTGGGTTAACACAAATTATTAAATATATTACTTTATGAATTTGCAATTAACTTCGATCAAGGTTACAACGCAAACAACATCAAATATATCTAAACAAACTGTTAACAAAACATTAATTTCAGTAGTGGAAGTTATGCTGTACGGAAATCGATTTTCCCCGATTATTACTTGATTTGCTTGCCAGATTTATTTTTACCAGATAATAACCAGATCACTTGGTTTGCTAACCACGTGAACAAAATAACATTTATCTACGCGAATAAAACACTGCAAAAAGATTTTTTATAAATGCACAAAACCAAGCAATTGAAAATTCATGTCAAAATACTATGACGAACTAAATACAGCTGCGGACTGTGACATGCGAATATTTTGTTTCAATAGAAAGAAAAGGAAATCGTCTGGCTTAATAACAGAACTACTAAATGACATCAAAACGCGCATGATCTTAACATGACTACATGATGTTTGAAAAAGTAGTTTGCAAATGTCTTCGTTCCAAAAAATATATAAAAGCTTTTATGATAATGCTTTTAAACAATATGTAGACTTAAACGTCAGTTATTGTAAGTCGAATCGACTCGCAAACGAATACGAAAAAGTGGTAATACCAGCCCTCCAGTGACTTAAGAAGCACTTAGTAATGTCATCCGACGTTTGAAAAGGAGTAAAGCTCCAGAACTACATGTTGACAGTATAGTCAATAACAAAAGCATATATGGTATATGGAGGCAATTCTTTATTTATATATCTTAAGAATCTTTTTGATAATATATTAAACCATATATACACTCCAAATAGCTTAAAGAAGGAAAATCTAAAAATCTTCCCTAAGTTACCGTCCAATAACCATACTCCCTGTCATGTAAAAATTGTTCTAAAAGATAACACATCAAAGACTTCAAAGTTTTATGATAGAAAGACACACACCATTCCTTCCCAAATCCACAAGAAAATGCATATCAGCGGTACCTAGGGTCAACAACAGTATCCTTTAATATGTACGAAACAGTAGCTCATAACATTGAGCACGGACTCAAAGTATTCGTCTTTCTACTTGACACATCTTGTGCATTCGATATTGTCTGGCGCAATGACAATTTTTAGGAAAATGACATTGGAATTCAACATAAGTTTATACTAACTGTCGTATACAGTTATGAAAACATGTACAGTTGTGGCATTGTGAATGGTAATACACATGAAAAATCCAAAGTGTTGCAAGGGTACGTCAGGGTGGTATGCTTACTACCTTGCTGTACTTGTTATCAATAGATGGGTATTTTGTACATTGCAAACATCAATTTTTATGCAAAATTTGGTCAATTCCACTGTAGCAATCCAACTTTGACGGAAGACCTTAAACTAGTAAGCACAAATTTGCTGTTACTAAAACATCAAATCAAGCTAATTGAATCGTTTGCAAACTGATAGAGATACGAACTCCATTAAAACAAATGCAAATCTTTAGTGTTCGGTGATAAGTCTCACATACAGTTACCTTTGGGAATGCTATATTCGAATCCGTACATGAAGTCATACGTGTAGGTATTGGCTTACACAGTTCTTTTAAGAGTTCAATCGCCTTCAATTCCCGCTGCGGGAAAGAGAAAATCCTCATTGTTCTTTTATGACCATTGAATCTCATCCAGGAGACATACATCCTCTCGATACGGCGAATCTAGTCCAAACACTAACAATTCCTGTTCTACTATACGGTTGTGGGTTGTGGCATAGCGTTACGCAATCTGATATATTGATACTAGAAAGAATACGCCGATTAGCAGCAAAATGTGTAAAGTTGTCATTCAACACTAGAACAGATATGGCCATTTTCGTGCTTGGATGGAGGCCAATCATGTCATATATTGATAAAACGTAAATTAAATTTCCAGCAAAAATTATGTGCAATGCCAATTGACAAGCTTAAAGGATGCAAAGCCCAACTTGGATTTGTACCGGATATATATTCCGTACTAGTTAAATATGGACTTTCTCATTATATTGACACTTATATCCGAACTACTGAATTTTCAAGTGAATGTTAATGGAAAAGAATTGTTACAAAAGCCGTTAATTATTTCCATGACCGAGAGAGACAGTTAGGAATAAGTACAGACCCTGAATTTGATCGTTTTAAATGTATTACACTACATATATGGGAATGTTCAGATTCTCCTGATGACATTGTGTATGCCTTCAGTGCAACAATACTTCTTGTGTCAGTTGATCAATGGGCTGGCCGCGAAAGCGCTTGTAAACTATGTAAGCATGCAACAAACGATATTAGAAAACATATACTCACTGTATGTCCAGGACTTCACATGGACACATTACACTATATCTAACTACTATCAGTGCTTCGTGTTGGCCTTGAGTTCACAGACAATTCGGTTAGACTGATCCTGAATATTTTATAATTCATCACAGATGTTGAAAGATGTTAGAAGACTGTTGCATAGATTCATTCAGTTTTCCAAAAGTATGGCAAATTAATATAAATGGTTGACTGTGTGTAGCCTGTATCATTCGATCAATCATACACATCAATCATACTCATGTTGTTATGTGAGTAACAAGACAATAGTATAGTCTGAAGAATTTGAACATGTATTAAAGCATTTTCTAAGTCATGCTTCGTAATTTGTTTCGGCAAACAGTGAATAAACTTGGGACATGCAATGCTTTGCCATTTGTGGGTGATACGACACACATATATTTATGTGTTTGCAAAATGATCTTTATAATATGTTGCAATGTATGTGTTGTCATGTATATATCTCCTGTATCATTTTCTGTTGATTTGCATTTCATTTATTTTATGTAATTTGTACTATCTCTGAAAAGAGGAATTAAATAGTATATATAGATCTTTACTATTATGTTTTATCACGTTTATTATTATCAGTTGTATTATAATGTTTCATCTCTTTTACAACTATTATTATTATTGTTATTATTATTATCATTATTATTACTATTATTATTATTATTATTATTATTATTATTATTATTATTATTATTATATTTCTTCTTCTTCTTCTTCTTCTATTATTATTATTATTATTATAATTATTATCATTATTATTATTATTTTTTTTATTATTTTTATTATTATTATAATAATTATTATTATTATTATTATTGCCTATGGGTCTTTTAGGATAAAACCTATGGTCCATATGTTTATGATACCGGAGATCCATCACAACTGGATTATAGAATATCTTAATGAGAATATATATATTAAAATTTGAGTGTAGTCCGATCCCATCAGGTACATGTATTTTGCCATTGAGTCAATCATGTTATCCGGATATGCTCTGTATCAGTCAACAAGCGTCACTGCTCAAGACGGTTGCTCATGGTGTCATCTCTTCTGTATGTTTACATTTTTCTTATGCTTATTCTATATATGTATTGTGTTTGTACTGTTGTAAATGGTTTATTCCATAAAGGTTACACCACTTTTGATTATATATTTAAAGGCTTTAAAATGTTTGCTATCATATGGGTGTTTTATATCGTTTAATTTTCGTTTAGTGTGGTATAACTGTACCTGCTACGAGAAAGACAACTTAGAAAAAAATCAACATGAAGCTGCCAGAATTGTTACTGGCACAACAAAATCAAAGTTACAGACCTGACACGAAATCTCAAACTGAACATGTTGGCAAACAAAGTTTAACTGTGACCTTGAGCTTGAATTGGGGGTCATAGTATTACACACGACACGTCATCATGTTATGTTGATTAATTGTAGCAAGTATTTATAAAATCCATCTATGCATGACAGGCCGGACACGAAATCTCACACAGGCTCAAAGTGCTGTCAAACAAAGTCAAATTGTGACCATGACTTTGAGGTGCGGGTGTGCGTCTTACTCGCGACACGTCGTCGTGTTATGTTGATCATTTGTAGCTGGTATCAATAAAAAATCCATCTATGCATAACAAAGTTACAGGCCAGACACGAAATACCAGATGGAATGATGGACTATTTATGGATATACACAAAGAACTGAAAAGAAAAAAAGATTACAAGAATATAAGGTTGGAAAGGATCCGCAAAACAAAAATAAAGTAAGGATTAAAAGGAAAGCAAGTATGAAGTAAGGATTGAAAAGAAAACAAGATTGAAATAAGAACTGAAAAGAAAACAAGAATGAAGTAAGGATGAAAAGGATGAGAAAAATGCAGTTTGAAAAGAAAAAAAATAAGAATGAGGTAAGAAAAGATAGGAAAACAATAATGAAGTAAGGATGGAAAGGATGGAAAGGAAAACAAGTATGAAGTAAGGATTGAAAAGAAAACAAGATTGAAATAAGAACTGAAAAGAAAACAAGAATGAAGTAAGGAAGGAAAGGATAAGAAGAATAAAATATGAAAAAAGGAAAATAAGAATGAGGTAAGAAAAGATAGGAAAACAATAATAAAGTAAGGTTGGAAAGGAAAAAAAGAATGAAGAATACATTAATGAAGTAAGGGTGAAAAGAAAAAAATACAAGCATGACGTTTGAACTTAAAATACAAAAGGCTGAAGTTAAAAAGAAAGTATGAAATAAAAACATAGTATGAGTATTGTAAGCTAAGAAATTTGAAGAAAATAAAAGTAGGTGCAGAAGTATATGAGAATATGTAAGAATATAGGAAAGGCACTTAATCCTCCACGACCGGCGATTGAGCAATTGTATGAATACAACCGTAGTTTTGTTGACCCCATGGATGGGGATTTACAAACAAGGGGCTATTCACCTAACTGGTAAACCGCCCCGATATAAAGTAACGATAGACAAACATATATTAAGATCTTTTATATACATAAGATAAAAATTTTATCATGTTACAAACATTTGCATATCATGATTATTATTAAATGATAAAAATATTTTTATTTCGTCATTATATAAATAAATAAATATTTTATCTGTTGTTATATTTTTCCTCATTTTTAGTTTCACCATAATACTCAATTTGTTTATTATTTTAAAAGAAAAAGGGACAAAATATATGGTTTATTGAAATAGCTTTTAATAGCATTGATAATCCATTGCCAAAGGCATCTTCACAGGTTTCATCGCAATCTGTTAACGACCACGTGTGATTGAGAAGCAATACATATACATGTACATGTAAATTGTTACATTTTGTCTTTGTAATAAGTTATCTTTTCTAGTCGGTTCAAAGTTACATGTCATCAAATGGGATGTAACCAGTCTGGGAATAACAGAATCGTCAAGTGTTACACGACCGTTCCGTCGAAAACAAGTGATACATATTATGTTTTGATTGTCCCTTGTCAGATTTAAAACAGTTAGAATTTTGCTTCTCAAGTGTTATTATTATTTCTGCTTTCTTGGAATCATGGAACTGATATGAGGAGTGTTGCACGTTTCATATGAATTACTATAGAGCGACTTCTTCCTTCTAAATCCAAATACTATTTGCAGACATGAGGACAAGTCCCAGACTGCTTGTCATCCATTTAACTGAAATGGGTATTAGGGTCGCTTTTATTTATTATTTTTGAATTTTAATCGCTTTATTTGTCAGGTTATCAATTAACAAGAGGGGGTTCTACCACTACTGCTACTACTACTACTACTACTACTACTACTACTACTACTACTACTACTTCTACTACTACTACCACCACTACTATTTATTCTACTACTACTACAACTACAATTTCTACTACTACTACTACTACTACTATCACTACTACTACTACTACTATTACTACTACTACTGCTGCTACTACTACTACAACAACTACTACTACTACTACTACTACTACTACTACTACTACTACTACTACTACTACCACCACCACTTGGTTCTGATCTTGTGTAATTTAAGTACTAAATGTGTGCTTATCATGCAGTTAATGCTTGTCTCATGTAATTAAAGTACCAAACGTGTGATTATCATGGCGTTGATGCTTTAATTGTTTAATGTAGGTATCAAACGTGTGCAACTCATGTAGTTGGTAATTGTCTCGCGTAATTTAGGTACCAAATACGTATTTCTCATGTCGTTGGTGTCTGTGTGTAATTTACGTACTAAACGTGTGGTTCTCATGTCGTTGGTCCCTGTCTTGTTTATTAAGGTACCAAACGCGTGTTTATCATGCAGTTGGTGATTGTCTTGTTTAGTTTAGTACCAAACGTGTGGATGTCACGTCGTTGGTGCTTATCATGCAGTTGGTGCTTGTCGTGTGTAATTAAGGTACCAAACGCGTGTTTATCATGCTGTTGGTGATTGTCTTGTTTAGTTTAGTACTAAACGTGTGGATGTAACGTCGTTGGTGCTTATCATGCAGTTGGTGCTTGTCGTGTGTAATTTACGTACCAAACGTTTGGTTCCCATATCGTTGGTGCCTCTCTTGATTTTTTATGTATCAAACCTGTGCTTATCATCATTGGTGCTTGTCCTGTATAATTTAGGTACCAAAACGCGTGGTTTTCATGCCGTTGGTGCTTGTCGTTTGTAATTTACGGACTTAACGTGTTATTCTCATGCCTCTTATGCTTTAATTTTGTAACTTAGGTACCAAACGTTTGCTTTTCATGCAGTTTGTGCTTGTTTTATGTAATGTAAACCCAAACGTGTGGTTCTCATTCCGTTGGTGCTTTTATTGTACAATTTTTGTACCAAGTGCTTGGTTTTCAAGTAGTTGGTTCTTGACTTGTGTTATTTAAGTACAAAACACGTGCGGAGTTTGAGATAAGAGAGAGAGAGAGAGAGAGAGAGAGAGAGAGAGAGAGAGAGAGAGAGAGAGAAAGAGAGAGAGAGAGAGAGAGAGAGAGAGAGAGAGAGAGAGAGAGAGCGCAGAGTTTGAGATAAGAAAGAGAGAGAGTTAAATTTGGTAATGGAGAAAGAATAACGGAACTGTGAAAAAAACGATAAAATAAAGGAGAAAATGGAGTAACGAAATAGAGATAGTAGAGAAGGTATCCGGACAAAAGTGTTATAATCACAAGTGGTGAAGTTTCGATTGAAGGTGCTAAATACAGTGTTCCTAAGTGACATTTAAATGATATTTTTACTGAAATGTTATAATCACGAGTGGTGAAGTTGCGATTGAAGGTACCAAATACAGTGTTCCGAAGTGACATTTAATTGATATTTTACTGAAGTGCTATAATCACGAGTGGTGAAGTTGCGATTGAATGTACCAAATACAGTGTTCCGAAGTGACATTTAATTGATATTTTTCTGAAGTGCAAAAATCACGAGTGGTGAAGTTGCGATTGAAGGTACCAAATACAGTGTTCCTAAGTGACATTTAAATGATATTTTTACTGAAATGTTATAATCACGAGTGGTGAAGTTGCGATTAAATGTACCAAATACAGTGTTCCGAAGTGACATTTAATTGATATTTTTCTGAAATGTTAAAATCACCAGTGGTGAAGTTGCGATTGAATGTACAAAATACAGTGTTCGGAAGCGGAAGTGACATTTAATTGATATTTTTCTGAAATGTTATAATCACGAGTGGTGAAGTTGCGATTGAAGGTACCAAATACAGTGTTCCGAAGTAACATTTAATTGATATTTTACTGAAACCAATTAAATGGCAAGTAATTCTATGCATGGTATTTTACAAAATAATTAGTTATAAAGGATGTTGGCTCGTCAAAATTAAAGAAATTAGTATTTATTTTATTTCAGTTAAAAATCATATCTACTATTATCTAAGATGAAATAAATAACGAAAAATGTGTGTTTGTTTTTTGTGCTATTTAATTTTTAAGATGACACCTATGACCAAAAATATTTGTTGGTTAATTTCGATCAAAATTGGGTTATTAAAATGTCATTATAAAATTATCATACATATTAAACTGAATTTAATAAAGAGCACCGTAACAATTAACGATGGCTAACTAATATTTAATCCTTGAAAAAATACACTGAAAACTATGTTTTCTATTCTTTGTTCTAGACAATATCATCGGCTATACCCACCCACTATTTACATGGTTTTTTTTTTAAACCAAAATTCATAGAAATATATATGTTGGAATAATTGCACTTTAATATTCTAGTTTCCTTTGGTCCAATGTAAGCACTTTCAGAATTTATAAAGAAAATCATAGTTTGCCATGCATTTTAAAGAAATATTTGATTACATCAGATAATAATTAATCTTATGTTTTTGCTTAAAAATAGCCTAATACGTCATTACTATCATACAGTTGTACAACTTTACAAGATTTCTCTTTTGAATTATTTTTTATTCCGCTAAAATTAACCCTTTCCCCTATTTTTCTCGAAAAGAAAACGATGCCAAAAGTTAAAAAAATATCAACAAATGTTTTTTTGTTAAAAAAATGGACAGGTTTGTGTCTTTAATCGTTCAATGTACCGATATCCATAAGACTTTAACAAGAAAAAGAGTTTCTTAAAAGAAATACAACTTCAATTTAAGATATAAAATCTGAAAATTAACGCACCAACACAGTTATGTTCGTGAGACAATGTTTAAATATATAATATTGTTTTATTAATTTACATATACATTAATATGACCTAATGAATAAATGGAAAGTAATTCTATGCAAGCCATTTTACAAAATAATTTGCTATTCAGTTCGTTAGATAATGTTTAAATCTTCAATATAGTTTTATCAATTCACAGAATGTTAACGATGCTAAGCATTATCGGTTATGCTTTATTACATTTTTTTCAAGATTGAGTCCTAAGGGAGAGAAGGTTGTCACTGTGAGCTGTCACAAATTTAAGTGCCAAGCGCGGTTGTTTCCCTTTATATATAGTTTCGTTTAAACGATAATTGTATCGGAAAATATTTATACAAGTATTAACAAAAATAACAAATGACCCGGTGGCGTTTAGTTTAAACATATCTATTGCTTATAATCATAAAATTACATTACAATAGTAGTATAACTATGAATATTTACAAACACATATAAGCAAGGGGGTTGGGCCACAAGTCCTCCGCTGGCGTAGTGATAACAGCTCTGAATCAACGTCAGGTAGCATAGTTCGAATCCAGTTTACTATAAGTTTTGGCTATATTTTAATGCAGTGTAATTTTCTCGTTATTTACTTATTTATGCATTATTTTATGTAACTTAGTTTACTTATCTTGGTATTTTTTGTATTTTAGTTCATTTTTTGGCTAGTTTTTTTTAACATACTTTATGATTTCTTTTTTCGGCCTCTTTAATATAATACACAAATATATACATGTCAACTCATTCACAAGTAAAATCCTTTCGACTTCGCTGACTGTATGTAGATAAAACATAAATAATGATATTGTCTGATGTAAGAGTCAAACCCACAACCTTAAGATTTCGGGCTAAGCGCCTTATCCACGCAGCTAATTATTGTCTGTTAATATTAACCTGTCACTCATGAATATTCCGTGCAAATCCGTAAGTTATAAAACGAATACGCTATTGAGAAACTACGTCATTCTATCTATAATTGGACTCGTCCAATACAGATAAAACATTAATATTGAATCTATTGTATTGTATAATTTATGTAACCGATAAGTGTGCTGTCATCCATTATACGGTAGGTTCCATCTAAAAATAGAATGACGAAGTTTCAAATTAGCGTATTTGGTTCATAATTTTCGTTGTTCAAACGTTAATATAAACCCAATACGCTATTGTGAAACTACGTCATTCTATTTATAGTTAGACTTGTCCAATATAGGTTACATTAGTATTTAATCTATTGTATTGTACAATTTATGTAACAGTTAAATATGCTGTTTATATAAACCGAATACGCTATTGTGAAACTACATCATTCTATTTATCATTGGACTCGTCAATACAGGTAACACATTAATATTGAATATATTATATTGTATAATGTATGAAACAGATGAATGTGCTGTCATCCCTAATATGGTAGATTACATCTAAAATAGAATGACGTAGTTTCAAAATAGCGTATTGGATTTATAGTGATATTACTGTTGATACATAATAATTGATTGATTTATTGAATATTTAGCGTCATTTTTATGCCATCGAGGGCTAAAAGACGAAAAACATAATGAAATCGTCATCATATCACATTCACGGATAGCTGTTCAGAGAACGCAATTAACGCGCGAACATATTTGTGAATATTAATCAGTGTCAGGTAAAACCATACTTACACTTCTTCTTCTTTTTCTTGATTTGATACCGATTTGATTATGTATTGGTTATGTTTCATCAACAAAGATAACTTATTATCCGTGTTTTACCTGGCACTCATTAATCTTTGCCAATATGCTCGGGCGTTTAGATGACTTTTCCGTGTAGCTATTCCTAAATGCGATATGATGCCGATTTGATATTGTATTCGTATCGGTTCGTATACGTTCGGACACCGAAAATTAATTTACGGATAAACACGAAATATTCACGAGTGCGTGGTAACTACTTACGCACTTTGATTATCTAACTGAATTTCTAATATATTTCACCGAACCCGCGTTCAATCTCAAATTGGCACGCATTACGCGATAACTTTAGCTGTACATTCAATATGTTGAAATACTAAATCCAACTAGATTATAATCCAGAAATATTTCTTCATTTTTTCTATCTCAATTGTTTTGAAAGAAAATATATTCCAATTATTATATTAATGTATTTTTGACACCACGTATTATTTCGTGGTTAATAAAAGTTGACATTAAAATATTCAGTATTTAAATTTATGGGTAAAGACATTATTCCTGAAGGTACACTATCTGAGCTGCTAAGAAGGCATTAAGGTGGCGACACGCCATCGAACAGACATTTTGTATATTCATGAAGTCTTCCATATATTTGTTCTATTTTTATCAGTAGCCAACACTACGCATTTATTTGCTGTTACACATGGTATTTTGTTTTCCACTCTAAAATTACTTTCGGATTCCACCATAGGAAATACTATCCGACTACGAAATGTGCCAAACTGACTTCTGAATGAACTCCGTCAGTAAACGCTGAATTAAATATGATAAATCTCTGAATTAATTACAATCAATCGCTGTTGAACAATAACTGATTATAATTATAAATGTATTAGAATAAGTCTTCTACAGAGAATGATTGTCATATGTATGTGGGGAAGTAGTGACTTTCAGAGATAGCTAAGGTTTTTCTAGTACTGTTTAGTTTAACCGCCTGGCAGATCTAGAAACAATAGTTAGGTGCACTGACCATTGTTAAATAACTGAAATACTGTTGATTAAAGGCAAAACAAACAAAACGAACATGGATTTTGGACAAAATAATTATAAAACACATCGTTACTGTAGTGATATAGCGGCCATGGTTAAATGCATTATTCAGTTACCAGCTGAGTGTATTTAGATTGGTTTAATGCGGGATTTTCTTCAGCAGACTTGATAATTATCTGAAACTCAAAATGAAGTTAAAAAAAATATCCTGGTGATAACCATGTCCAATTCCCTACTATATTTTTCATGATATTTTTGTCTAAAACACATGTTCGTTTTGTATGGTTGAACAGGATTGACACCTGTAAACAGGACAGACGAGTTACATGAAGCCCAATCAAAGTAATATGCATAATGTCTCATGAAACCCTTGCCTTAACGTTTTTATTGTCTTATTTAAGTTCTTATATCGTACAATTCATATAATTTTGTCTACAAATTACGGTACAGGTTTACCAAAAGCATCGATGTTTGAAAAACATAAATGTTCAAACTGAAACATTCCTTAAAACACCTAACTTATCAAGTAATACTTTTACAGCGGCATTAGTCTATCCCAGAACCTGATATATCCAGAATCAGGTATATTAATTACCAATGGAAAAAGCAGGGAATTCTATGCCTGTCACACAATTCATAGCAATTGAACGCTTACTAAACTGTGACGTCATTCAAACGTTCTCTGAAGCAACTGACCAATCAGCGTGCTTGTAACAATTGCTAGTTAACAAACCCAATCGGGAGAGCTGGGTTTGTTCTACAGACATTGCGGAGATTAATTATTGCGAGCTCCATGGCACGAATCACCACTTTGTTCATAGCAAGTGTTCCCATTTTAGCATGGTTTGGTATTTTATAACCCAATAATGTGACGTTTAACCGACTTTACCCCTTTTTAAATACTGAACCATCTGATATAAAGAGGTTAGAAATACTACAGCGAATATGACGAGCATTATTAGAATCATTCTCACGAAACGATTTAATTTCTTTCTATTGTCAAAATGTTGATGTGTTTCCACCGTCGCATCGTGGGTTAGTTTATTTCTTCTGGAAATGTGTCCAGTGTAACGTTTACATTCACACTGATATATGGGAACGGTTTGTTGTTTTGCTCCTGCACTTCGAACCACCGGCCATGTCTGGCTTCCTTTATTAGTTGTTCGTCGTTTGCAATCTTGAGTTGTGTTTGCAAGTCTGGTCCCTCGTCTTCGTCGGCAAATACGCATTTTGTGATGATTAATCTGTACTCTGTATCGGGTGTATGAGTATATATTCGTATATACTTGTGTGCATGTATATACTGTATTGAGTAGAAAATATAGACGATTCCTTTTATAAAAATGAAATCTGTCTGCATAAGCAGATTTAAATTGCTCACATTCGGGAACACGTGTATATTACAGCAGTACAAGCAATGCTCCCCAAGACACGTTGTACTGTTTTGTGTACATGTGTAAAGTACAGGCATGAACTATATTCCTATATCTGCAAACATAAATAATGCATTCCTTTAGTTTCAAAATGATCATGGAATAAACATCCTAGCAAAAGTCTGTTAGAAATATTTTGAACTAATGTTCCTCTTAGCTTAGTTGATTTTCACCCTCGTAGTAATTGACAATCCGCCTGTTGTTACAAATCGGATGGACTGCGGTCAGTTCGGTTTAACATTTGTTGACGTTATCTACTTTTATTTTTCTAGCGATCTCAAGTGAGCATTTACGATCCTGAACGAATCATTGGTGCTTAGTCTGTATATATATATGTCAATCGTTCAACTAATTTCGTTTACTGTTAGATAGAACTCGGGCACTGGTCGTGAGTCAAATTTTGTCACTTAAGCTCCTACTCTCTCATTCCAATTGCTTGCTTGGTTGAATAAATACTTGAGTCTCTAGATGCTTTAGTTCCAAGTGAAGTAAGATAGTATTCTTGAGGCACAAGCACAAATATGATGTACGAATATTCGCATTAAGGACATACTCTGACAAAACTTTAAACTAACTCTGTTAGATTCGAGGAAAGAACAATCGATCTACAAATGATCAACATAATACTGATTAAAAATATGTAGATGAAGCACAGGCTCTATGACAGCAATTATTAATTTTTGTAGAGGAAAAAGATATGATCACTGATTGAGGCGTTCATTTTTAAAAACCTATCTAAATGTGTATGTATGTATAATTCTAAATCTTAATGCGAAGTGAACTTTCGACCAACCAATACAAACTCAACTTTACAATATGTTGTTGCATACTGTTATATATGTTTTTCTTTTACAATGTATTTTTGTATAAACCGATATAAACGTTATATTGCTATTCTGTTATTTGGTAATTTTGAAAAAAAAAAAAAAAAAAAAAAAAAAATTGTAGAGATTTTAAACCACTGAAATAATATTCCAAACACGTGCTATTCTGAAACGACACACACACATCCTTTCAGTGTTTACGTCACTTTTACACTTGTTTGCTGTTTTTGAAACGAAATCCCTAATTTGAATATAATTCAACGTTATACGTATATCCCATTAACCAACCTCTTATAACACTGTCGGTCATACATGTACTTAAGTACTTTTTAAAAAAACCAACAACAATGGCACCGCGTTTATCCTTAATGCAGTATACTGACAAGAAGTCGTTTCAATATGCTTGTATTAAATCAAGTATAAAATCATATCCAACGTTTCCATTTGCAGCTCATTTTGGTCAGAGCAAAAACCAACTCGCGTCAACTTTATAAGTTAATTAAACAACGCAGGGTTCAGCACAAAAATGATATCATCCAGTGAATGATAGTAAAGATGCTTGCACAAGTCTGAACCTAATGAGAAAAGTTAAGCTTAAATCAATATGATTAAAGGTATTGATAGATATAAAACAGGTGATTTTAATTAAATGTGTTTGATACCAAGAGCTTTTGCCGCAGACTAATTAGTTCATGGAGTGATTCTGATGCTGCTGCATCATCTTTATCAATTCTTCTCGTCTTCATATTGCATTAACTTTACGCGCACAAAATGAACTAATTATGTAACGCCATTCATTAATCTTTCTTTTTTTTTTTAAAAAAAACTACATCACTATACGAATTTATAAATCTTTCTCTTATTAACGGTAGGCCTAGTATCGGTATTAGAGTAACCAACACTTTTCTGGCGTATTTGGTATGATAGCTCAAACTGAACATTTTAAAAGCGGTACATCTAGCGCTTCCTTTCAGTGGGAACAGCATTTTTAGGGTAGTTAAGTCTTACCAGTCTAGTTTAAGTATTATGTGACAATGAATTAATGAATGAATGGGGTTTTACGACGTACTGACAAATTTTAGATTATTCGACGCCAACAGGAAGGAAGATTCCATGTTCACTCTACATGTACAAAAACAAAAAATTAACATACATTTTTAAAAAAATCACATCAACAAAGAAATATGGAGAATGAACCTAGAACCTTGATACCTGCAGAAATGCAGAGTTTCAGCAAGCTCTATTGTATTACTCAAATTGTCGATTCTTACTACATGCATGAGCCACAATGATCCAATTTTTGCTATCACTCATATGGCTCCCTGGAATTAAAACCATCATAACGAAAATGACAAAAACTGATAAAATGAACATGACACACAATCGGAGGATTCCTACCCCAGTGCAGAGATCGACAGAGATCCTATTCTTACCCGGAACACACGGGTTATTTGACAAGGCGTTTCTCCCAAACCATCACATAAATTTGCTGCAATAAAATGTTCCGTATTATTTCCGGTGATGATTCGGTACTATGTTGTACGTTATACGTTTTACTATGCTGTACGTTATGAATACCCTGTTCACACACACATGTTCTTTTCAGATCCAATGCTTTGTTTCTCTGTAATTACTTCTGGAATTAAAGCAGCCTGGCGCATTTTGTCAACTTCAGCCTGACGGGTGGTTACCAAGTGATTTTATTACCATTTTCCCCAATGATTAAAACTTAAAAAAATTCATTTAACTATAGAAGTCATTTGAACAAGTCAAAATTCAGCGAGCCCTAAAACATTAATAACACCAATGAGTTTATTAGTCACATGTAAAACAAAAACAACAACAGTTAATAAAATTGTTTAATATTTCATCGATTTTAGGTACAAGAATATAAATGTACTTTTGACAATGCAAAGTTATTATGGTGGTATGCTCTGGAACTTATGCTTAAACGAATCGTGAATGCCAGGACATCTGCTACTTACACGATGCTGTTAACTTGCCTACATAGAACGAAGGAGTTGATGTGTAAGATCATTTAGCATATAAACATGTATACTATATAACCATATATACTATAAATATTGTGATCGATGCCTGTGTCTTTATATCGTTAGTTTATACATGTGCATTTATAAACTGGTCTATCTGGTTTTAGAATAGTTTTATTTATGTTTTAGCACATGGAGTCAACTCTAAATATTAGCATAAATTGAAATGGGTCACGTCATATACAACAGTAAAGTGCATTTAAATATAAATTGATAATAATTAAGCTTCGTTCGCAGTTACCATTATTTACAGGGTACTCGTTTCAGAAATCATTTTACATGTATAACAAGTATATATAAATAAGTATATTCATGCTGATAATTTGTGGGTTTTTTTTGTCTTTCAAAGCACACATTTTACGAGACATGCAGACTAATAATTACTTCTACACTTGAACTGCATGAATATATCATACATGACCAAGTTTGATCATGTTATGTAGCAAAACTTCAATCAAGATATGTCAATTCTAAGAAATCTGAGTTTTAAATTCAAAGCTGGAATTGACATAACAGTCACTTTAAATAATATAAGAAGCAAACCAACGTATGTCTTAATTGGCCGATGCACGTTTCAATTAATCATTAGCCGCCGAAACCGTTGTATCATTTATTTCATTAATGAATGTATCCAATGCTGAATGCCGAAACATAAAAAATGAACGTAGATTGCGTGACCCGCGGGTCGCTTTATACTAACGCCAGCATTTTGTAGCATTTGCCCAAATTTTCACACCTATATTGCCATATCTATGGCCCAAGTACGATTCATTCAAGGCTTTGTCTAGGCCTGTAGCAACAGCTTCCATGTCTCGTCCAGTCATTCCACCGTATGTGAAAAATCCTTCCATGAGAATGCAATCTTGGTTGCATTTTTGTTAAAGTGCCTGATCTCTCACAGCGATGAATACAATTATATTGAAACTGGATATTCCATTTTTCTTGGCAGACATCGTACATCCGTAGAATAGTTCAAACATCTCTTTAGCCATTTCTCTGGGAATTTGTCGTTATGGCCACGCTCATCAAACTTAACAAACCACGAATTATCTGCAATACTGAGAGCATCTACAATAAATGGTAAATTGTGCTCTTTGCAGATGTTGGACGCTTCCTTTATAATAGCCAAACTTACAGATTGTCCAAATTGCAAGTTGTTTGTTACAGTCACTAAAACCATACCTACACTTTTTATATCCAAAGATATGCGTTTCTGTAGTTCACAACAATCGATGTTTCACAAGTACTCATTTTGCATTTCAGATATTGTAATATCCACTTTTTTAAATGCAGTTGTTTGTTTCAACATGAACTCTAGTTGTATCAAAGAAGCCTTTATTATACGCTACATTGGCATCAAGAACAAGATATTTGAATACAATCTTCTCCGCAGCCCTTCCCTAATGTACTCGAATAACGTATAGAAACTATGTTGTCGCCTTTGTTTCGAGATTGAACTAACTTTCTGTACCGGAATAGCTACTTGTAATCACTAATAGCAGCTGTACACGATTATGTAAGCAGGCCAACCATAGCATGCCTCGACTGTTAATTGAATGGGATATGTTTAGCTTCTTTAAGATATCGCAAGCGCTCTGGTTTGATGGGATGTCCATTAGGATAAACATTTTATTTCCCAGCAAATGGCTGCTCCTGCTCAGATTGCAGGTCAGATTGCTGGTTCGACTCGGGCTGCTTGGCCCCCTCGGGGTGTTGGTCTGACCCAGGTTGCTGGTCATGCACATGTTGTTGATCCGGCTCGGGTTGCTTGGCCCGCTCGGGGTATTGGTCTGACCCAGGTTGCTGGTCATGCACAGGTTGTTGATCCGGCTCGGGTTGCTTGTCCCGCTCGAGGAGTTGGTCTGACCCATGTTGCTGGTCATGCACAGGTTGTTGATCCGATCGGGTTGCTTGCCCCTCGGGGTGTTGGTCTGACCCAGGTTGCTGGTCATGCACAGGTTGTTGATCAGACTCGGGTTGCTTGGCCCCCTCGGGGTGTTGGTCTGACCCAGGTTGCTGGTCATGCACAGGTTGTTGATCCGGTTCGGGTTGCTTGTCCCGTTCGATTTGTTGGTCTGACCTAGGTTGCTGGTCATGCACAGGTTGTTGATCCGACTCGGGTTGCTTTGCCCCCCTCGGGGTGTTAGTCTGACCCAGGTTGTTGGTCATGCACAGGTTGTTAATACGACTCGGGTTGTTTGTCCCGCTCGGAGTGTTGGTCTGACCCAGGTTGCAGGTCATGCACAAGCTGTTAATCCGGCTCGGTTTGCTTGGCCCGCTCGGGGTGTTGGTCTGACCCTGGTTGCTGGTCATGCACAGGTTGTTGATCCGGCTCAGGTTGCTTGGCCCGCTCGGGGTGTTGGTCTGACCCAGGTTACTGGTCATGCACAGGTTGTTGATCCGGCTCGGGTTGGTGGTCCCTCTTGGGGTGTTGGTCTGACCCTGGTTGCTGACCCAGCACTCTTGGGCTCAGGTTGCAAGTTTATCGGGCTCAGGCTCGTGACAAGGAGGAGATACTCTGAACAGAACGGAAGATGTTGAAAGTCTTGCTTCAATTTTAATTCAGTACTGATATTAGAGTTTTGGTCTTTCTTTAATTGATAGCTATATAAACTGATTTTTCTGTTTGCATAACAGTAGTTTTTTAAAATAGGTCAACTGAGTCTTGGCTATCGATTTGTTCATGTTTCAATCGTTCTTTCCATCGTTATTTATGTTTGGTTATATCTTAGAAGTTTTGAATTTGTTGAAATTATTAAGCCTTTTTTCTCTAAAATTATATATGTTTTGTATTTATTTGGTTCTTCTTTCAAACCAATCATTGGAGAAAAACGTATGTAGACGTAATGTTATATTTGTGTTGGTCAATGAAATTTCTTTATTTATGTGCCTTTTACTATTAATGACTTTTCTATTTTGATAAAATGTAATATTTGAATGTTTCAACGAACCTGCTCTTAATACAATACATTTGGAAATATTTAACTTTGTCCAGATATACCACTATAAATGTCTAAAATATTGATAAGTGTTTCAACTGAGTTTTAGAACAACATTTTCCCTGAATAGAGTCTAAAGGAAGATTGAATTTTGTCAATTGAGTCACCTTCTATAAATGAAATCTTTACTTACTTACGTACTTTACTTGCATACTTACTGAAGTATTTATCTATATTTTATATATCACACAATGATACTAATAATCCTCACAAACCTACAGTAACTCATCTGTAGATATAGACGCATGAAGCACAATTGATACATTGTTTGTCACTCACGTCTAATGTCGTTGGTTCGATCCCAGTCTAGACCCGATGGTTTCTCAAAAAACACTCAGTTTTGATCATACAGTGGAAACTGACATCAGAGTATGTATTCGGCTGATATAAATTAACTTTTTTCATTGAAATGTAAAGGAAAGGCAATAAATAGCAGATACATGAGTAAAGCATATTCCTGAATTATAGCTTGTGTATATTTAACTGATTACGGGATTGCGTCAAAACATGATATTTCAATCATTTTAACGAATGTGTTCCCATCATATTATCTTATATTGAAATGAGAAAAAAAATTCATATATGGAACAACAACGTTGCTTATTAAAGCTTATTTTAGTAAATATTATATTGTACAATAATTATAATAAGGGGAATCACTCTTACGATGAATTGTTAATAAGGGGAATCACTCTTACGATGAATTGTCAATAAACATAATTGTATTATCCCTACATGGACTGTGGCTGTTAAACAAATGACAACCTGTTATCGTTTGTTAGGATTAAAACAATATAGATATATCACAGATCAGAACATTTATTGACTTTGAATAATATTGTACATGACAAGTGTATGACGTTAAGTGAATATGCAAAAAATCACAGGAAAATAAAACACGTAAAAGCTCACACTTTCGCTTTCATGCAAATTGGCATAACTGCAATACAATGAAATGGCTGGAACATGTTAAAACTGAAAATTATCTGAGCAAAAGTAAAATTTGTCTAATTGTTTCTTAGTTGCAAGTAGTGTAGTCCGGTGGTCATGTAATCGAACCCACGCTCGAATATAAATTTGTCCTACTGTACGCCATTGTGCGCCGATATTTTCATTTGATTATTATAGTAACTGTATATTATACTTTGCAAAATCTAGTATGCATTTTCCGTCTGTATAATTTGATAATATATCACGGTCACAATTGTAACACAAGAACATCAGTGTATTATATAAATATTAAGTAAATGTGGTGCGTGAATGTGGCTTATATCATCGTTTACAGCGGGGGTTGTGAAATAACAAAAAAAAACAACATCATTTTATAAATTTACCCCATTTTCAACACATTTTACGTTATATACACACGTAACTTGCAAACGTTCTGACATTGATAAAGTTTATGGAGTGAGCGTGACTAGAACGTACGACCGTAGCGAGATAAGTGACCACGAGACGGCTCCTTACACCCTAACCTAACCCTAACCCTGACCTAACCCTACATGTGTGTAACCCTATAACGGAGGAACCTTTGCACTTTTAGTAAAACAGACATTGTAACATGAAACCATTGTAACAATGCTTATTTATTAACATACTAATATATTAGTAGTATATGTATGTAGGCTGCATCGCAATCTTAATACTCATCTATGTAATGTGTAAGTTATATTGCGTGTTATAGTTTATATACTAGTTACCCTTAGTTTTAACAGTAGAATTTCGTTGGCTCGAACATTGATGTATGGAGCACCACACACGGCTCGAACCACTTATCTAGTCCCAGCCGAAATACTATTTAATTTCCATTATTCTACATCCGATGGTTAAAAAACCAATGGCTGGAAGAGTCGAACTAAAAATTAGGTCCAGCCAACATATTTACCTGTATTTTTATACCTTTCGTACGAACTATTTTGTCAAGTTCTACTGTATTCATCTTTATATACTTGGAGTAAGTTCTATCATTCCGATACAACTCAGGAAATTAATATATGATTTGCACTTGCTGTTGAAGATCTGCCACATATAATGTTTTTCATCCATTTACAAGAGTTATTTCCTTTTTTCAACACAGGAACAAAAAAATAATCTTAGCATATGCTATGTTAATGTAAATTTACGTAATGCGTATATATACTTTTCAGAAATAGTTTAAAGTGAAAATAGTTGCGTGTCCCTTTAAAGTACTTGAGTACGCTTATAAATATGAATGGCTGATATATTATGCAGCAATTTCACAAATATTTTTCTTTTGATTAGTAATACTGCAATAATCTCAAGCTTGATATTCCTTCTAATGTTTCATGAAGTAAACACTAAAAACATTCTCAAAATATATCTTACAGATCATGTCATGTTAGCACGCTATTGAAACATGAGATATGTTTTAAAATAGATATTTAACAATACAATGTGCAAAGTCATTCATATCAAATAAGACTCCCGTAACTGCAGTGAAGGACAAAAACAAGGTTAATGTTGGTTGCAATGATTGTGTCTACCTGTAAACAAGTCATTTATGTTATTGTAGGGATTTGCGTTTTGAGCCAGTTAGTCACTTACTGATGTTGTCATAATCATTTGAATAAGTGACTTACTAAAGATGGATATAAAATATCAACATAATGTGTGAGATGTCGACAGCATACGGTCCTGATGTCGAAATAATGAAAGGAGTCGTGAGTTCGAAATTCCGCACAGTCATTATATTTGTGATGATTGGTTATGGACATTGCTCTACGGTCCATTTGTCTGCTATCTCTATACATGTCGGTATCTATTCAGTGATTTGCAGAGATTCTAATACTGTTAAATAACTAAAATACTGTTTAAAAGGTTATGCTTAACATACAGACATATAAACACAATACCTCCATTTTATTTAATTATGTGCAATAAAGTTTATGTTTGAATGGCCATCATCCCATACGTAGCGTTTATTACAGTACCAGATCCAGGATATCAGGGAGGGGGATAACAGGGATATCAAGGTGGATATCAGGGGGGCATGCGTTCCTCCCGTCACCACAACCATGTGTTGTGACCTTGAGCGAGACACGTTATCTGCATATGCGTAGTACGGCAGATTTCGATAAATACATTTTAAAACAACCATTTTCACCATCTCTCCTTGGTTAATCGTATAGTTTAAAGGCGTTGTTTAAAAAGTAATACTATGCTCATTACTTTATATTTGCTATTTATTCTCCATTGAAGACGTGGGTTTTATTCATAAAAAAACATTCTTCATAGTAAATAGACGACCCAGGTTAATATCAAGTATCAAAAACAGTTGGGGAATACCCTATCTGCTCGACAAAATATCATGTTTCCCACTGTCCCAGAATAACGACAACACCACTCGGGGGTGGGGGGGTGGGGGGGGGTGGGGGGCATTTCAAAATGATTCTATAAAATAGTAACACTCGTATCAATTACACTATTTTGCATAATTCAATTTGGTTATTCGCAGTCAGCGATACATGAAAAAAACAAATACCGCAACAATATTTCCCTAAATTATAAATTTAAACAGTTCCTATATCACATAATAACTTTTACAAAATCCCTAGATTTAAAACAGCATTATTGTAGGCCACAGTTCGGCGTTTCGAATTGTGTCGTGTAAGGTGAAGTTATTTTAGACGCATGCGTGCACACACATATCGATGTCATTGTAAGCAATAAATAGGTGGCAATGTACAGTCATACTATTAGCATCAGGCTTAAACAATACATTGGACATACCCAATAGCATACCGGGTAATTGTTCATCAAGAAAGCATAAAGTTTTTTTATTGACGGATTTCAACAGAAACAAAACAGGATGTATGAACTAAGTACATAAGTCATAAACTTCAAACGACTGTTGTATGCACTTTAGTTTTAAAATTGTTGGTGCGACCCTCAACTCAATAATCATCGCAGTGATAGTTATACAGGGTAAACCATAACATTGTTATGTATTAAGATTATATTTTCTAATGTGGTTGCAGTGTAATTGTATGTATTGTGTTGTATTGAGTGGCTTCCAACATATCACGACGACGCATATTTGATATAATAAGTCGGTCACTGTATTGCCGCACACATATATGGCTACAAGGAAATTATTTAATTGTTAGGTCGACTGTTTAGTTGACTTTGTAACTAAGTATTAGTTGGTGGTTATTTTGGTGACGACAAAACAGAAAACAGAATGATTGTATTTTGTATTACTTGAAATAATTAAGATGAACGTTTTTTTTTTTACTTGTTACTATTACAGTAGTAATAGTAGTAGAAGTAGTAGTAGTAAAAAGCGGAGGAGTAGAAGTAGTAGTAATAATAATAATAATAATAGTAGTAGTAGTAGTAGTAGTGGTGGTAGTAGTAGTAGTAGTAGTAGTATAATTAGTAATAGAAACAGTAGTTGTAATAGTAGTAGTAGGAGTAATAGTAGCAGTAGTAATAATAATAATAAAAGTAATAGTAGTTATCGTAGTAGAAGTAGTAGTTACAGTAGTTATAATAGTAGAAGTAATAGTAATAAAAAGCGGAGCAGTAGAAGTAGTAGTAATAATTATAAGAGTAGTAGTAGTAGTAGAAGTAGTAGAAGTAGTTGTCGTAGTAGTAGTAGTGGACGTTGTAGTGTTGGTAGTAGTAGTAGTAGTAGTAGTAGTAATAGTAGGAAAATAAATTAACAGTTGTAGTGATATTAGTAGCAGCGGTTGTGGTAGAAGTAGTAGTAGTAGAAGTAGTAATAGTAGTAGTAATTGTTATGGTAGTGATATAAAGACTAGTAATAGTAGTAATAGTAGTTATAGTTACAAAAGTGACAATAGTTTATTCAAGTAATTTAGGCCACCGGCTCATAATACAAATACACACAAATATTATAATAATACAACAGTAGTTGTAGTAGTAGTAGTAGTAGTAGTAGTAGTAGTAGTAGTAGTAGTAGTTGTAGTAGTAGTAGTAGTAGTAGTAGTAGTATAATTAATAGTAGTGGCAGTTGTAATAGTAGAAGTAGTAGTAGTAGTAGTAGTAGTAGTAGTAGTAGTAGTAGGGGTGGAAGTAATAGTAGTAGTGATAATTATTTCAATGGTTGTGGTAGCAGTAGTAGTAATGGCACTACTAATCGTAGTAGTAACAGTAGTAGTAGTAGTAGTAGTAGTAGTAGTAGTAGTAGTAGTAGTAGTAGAAGTAGTAATAGTAGTAGTAGTTGTTATGGTAGTGATATAAAGACTAGTAATAGTAGTAATAGTAGTTATAGTTACAAAAGTGACAATAGTTTATTCAAGTAATTTAGGCCACCGGCTCATAATACAAATACACACAAATATTATAATAATACAACAGTAGTTGTAGTAGTAGTATTAGTAGTAGTAGTAGTAGTAGTAGTAGTAGTAGTAGTAGTATAATTAATAGTAGTGGCAGTAGTAATAGTAGAAGTAGTAGTAGTAGTAGTAGTAGTAGTAGTAGTAGTAGTAGTAGTAGGGGTGGAAGTAATAGTAGTAGTGATAATTATTTCAATGGTTGTGGTAGCAGTAGTAGTAATGGCACTACTAATCGTAGTAGTAACAGTAGTAGTAGTAGTAGTAGTAGTAGTAGTAGTAGTAGTAGTAGCATGACTGTAGTAGTGGTAGTGTTAGTAGTAGTAGAAGTATTTCTAATAGTATATATAGTATATTCATATGCATTTGCCCAATATTAACGTTATATTTTGTTTAGCCTTTTTAAGTTTAGTTTCAAGCTCGATATTAACATATAACACGATCCAAATATGACAACAACTACCTGTGTTGTCATTTTTCTTTCATATCTAGTGATCTAACTGCATAAAGTTACAGATGCAAAAACCCACACAACAAAACCACAAACCAGTCCTTTGTTACTGCGCACAAAATAAATTTACAACATGTAAAGATGCCTGGATCCAATTGAATACACTATAATAAAGCAGTTGTTGATATTAGATTTGCTATTATGAAAGATATGTGGAAAAAAACACCCATAGATAATGGTATGAAAGATTCATAGATTGACAAAACAGATAAAACTTCTTCAGTTACAGTAAAATATAATGATGGAGGGTTGATCACTACTGAAATTATGATACAAGCAGACATGACAGTTTTGCAATCAATTTACACATGCCATTCCTTTACATTTGATTTACAATTTTTCAAGTCTTTGGTATGACTCGGTGGGGGATTGAAATCACAACCTTCCGCATGCGAGGCAGACGCTCTACAGCCATCTATCTATCTATCTATCTATCTATCTATCTATCTATCTATCTATCTATCTATCTATCTATCTATCTATCTATCTATCTATCTATCTATCTATCTATCTATCTATCGATCCATCCATCCATCCATCCATCCATCCATCCATCCATCCATCCATCCATCCATCCATCTATCTATCTATCTAAAATATGGCAATGTTAATTAATGAAGTATGACACACCAACACATGTCGTTTATTTCATAAGTGTACATGTTAAATCGATGTTGTACTTTGTAAATGTGTTGAGGGCCTCATGGAAGAATAATACATTAAAATGTGTTCTCTCGTTATCAAAAGTCATTATTAATGATGTATCAAACTTGTTTCATATCTTAAACTGAAATAAATCATGCAGTACACTTCCACAGTTATTTATTTTCATCCACATCTTATTATGTGTATCGTTGAAAAGATTTGTTCTTGGTTTCTCTCCCCTTACTTCTTTTTTAACAATGTGTCATTTTTCTTTCCCTTGTCTTCAATATCCAAATTATTTCACCTCTATGCCGCTTCCATTAAAACAGAACATTTTGAGACCAATATAGCATTCCCCCTTACGAATACACAAAAACAATTTCTAAATTTTAACCACCAACACGATGGCACGGCACGGCAAAAATCAGCCGCCATATGTGCATTTATAGGACAAGCAAAAACCGCCAAACTATTAAACATAATTTTAGTACATTATACTGTTTCTCAAAACCTTTAACACAAGGCGGAGTTTGCATTTATAGGAAGAGCGAAAACCGCCAACCTCTAAACATACTACAATATACTGTTTCTCATAAACTTTAACACAAGGCGGAGTTATATGAGAAGTCGACCTTTAATCTACTTAACTGAATCGACACGAAGTCATGTGACGCATCCAAATATAAAGTCATGTGACCACCACAGTAATTGTTATAATAAAGCGCACTTGTCGGCCAAAGTGTAACTTGCGCCGTGACAGTGTGCACCATTTTGACAAGTTTGCAGTTTAAGTCGTACAAACATTTTATACCTGTGACAATGGCTGCCGATGTGGATATCGATACATATGAAACCAAATATTGCAAATTTACCAAAGAAAAAGTTGAATATTTACATACATTTGCTAGCGTAATGTTTTGTCGAGATTTTTAATCAAGGAATTTTGGGTAAGTTTTGTCTTTTTCTTTTACCTAACGTTTCAATGTCTTGATACATTTATGCTCTTTTAGTTTTAAAAAATATTTCTTCTAAAATGACTTAACTTAATACATACTTCCATGTCATGAATATTTAAACGTTTAATGTAATTTGTTTTCATTGGGTTTGAAATTTGCTTAAAATATAGTTTGTATTTAACTAATCAACATGATGATGAAACAGTTAATACATTGACTCGCGTCCATGCTTGACACTCAGTAACTATGTATTGTTGGCCTGGTGTCAGCATAATGCGACAGTATGCGTCTGTGGCATAGAATTCTGTCTCAAGTTAAAGTGACGCTAAACACCAATAACAAAAGTTACATATAAGTCTTTATTATATATCATTATAGATGCTTCAATCTGATTGGATGAAACCGTAACTAACCAGGAAAAATAAAATACTGACCACTTATGCCTTCAAAAATGAACTACTTATTCTGTTGAAATCAGTTTCATCCCGTCGAATCCGATTTCATCCAGTTATTGCGTCAATAGTTCAAACCCACCGTTCTATCCCTTTGTGTATAGGTTATTCAAAACTGTTGCTTTTCCGTTAGTTAAAACAGTAGTAACTGTTAACCCATTACTTCATAGATACGCGTTTTCCCGCACCAATCACAGAAGGCATTTGAAAACAATGCAGGAAGAGTTCAGATTGCTCGTAACGAGCAATCTGAACACTTCCTGCACTGTTTTCCACTCTGTCAGTTAATATAAACATAATTCACCCAATATTTCAAAAGCCTTGTATACCATGTGTCCAAAGGCGTCTATATGAGAGGTGCCCAAAGGCCTCTATATTAAAGGTGTCCAAAGGCGTCCATATGAAGTAAAGTGTTAAATGAATTGTTCATTACATTTCGTGAAGTAAAACTGACACTGATATATAAATTTTCAATGAAGAATACATGATAACGAATCGTTATTGTCTAAATAATAACATGTAAATGTTTACATATTGACGTTGGTGGGTTCGCGTTGTTTTGTTCAAGCACGGATCAAGGAGTTGGCGGTGAAATTAAACTTTGAATCACATTTATTAAAAGCAACGAATTCTTTATTTAAGGATATTTATGTAATCCGTCATTAGGAATGTGACTAGTGGAATTGTTAATGAAGAACAGGCCGCCTTCAAAGGTTACAAAAAGTGTTCATAAATTGCAATATGTATTTCACACGTCTATTATTAAACAGTGAGGGGGGGGGGGGGGGGGGACTTCTAATAAATATGAAAACCTACATCTTGATTTACTCTATTTTACCGATATTCAATAAAATAAAACAACTATCTACATTTTAAGTGGTCAATCGTTAAAATTATTCATTCCAGGAAAATAATAATTGACCCAAAAAGGAAACTATTAATCTCGACTTCGTCTCGGTCAATAGTTTTCTGCTTTAGGTCAATAGTCGTTTTCCTTGAATGATTTTAACGATTTATTTACCGATAATTATTTACAGCATACGTGTTAACAGCTTGATTTTAAAACTTTTAATTCAGCAAATACAAAATGTTTAATTCAAGTGTTCTATAACGATTACATTTCAAGTTGTGTTATTATCATTTCATCATTGGTGTCAACTAGATCTGAGGCAGTCTAATGACCAAGATGTAGGTTTAGTGTCCTCTGTGGCCAAATGGTCGCTCATTTCGTGATTACGTACCTGTCACTGCCGACTTTTACTGACATAGTCTGCTAGTTACTTTTGAAAGAAAGGCTGTTCTACTTAAATCCATTTCAAGGTCTTTCTCCACCAATAAAACTAGACATGCCACAAACCGTAGAGCTTAAAACAATGAAAATAATGTTCAAACCCATTTATGGCTTTATTAGTATGCCATATAGTGTATTCAATTTGCAATCCTGCAATCGACCACATTGATTGATTTTTTGTGTGAAAATCTTTGTCTCTTTTCCTACAATTCAAGTAATTATGGTAAATACTTTTATAGTGCATTGTAAAATTTATCAATCCTGATAAAAAACAGCTAACCAAGACAGGTGGACCGGGTTGTGTATTAGTGCTAGATTGGGGAACAGAATTTTAGGTAGCATGCTTGGCTTCGTATCGACGTTTGGTTACCTGAAAAAGTGAATTCAACAATAAATAATAAAAAATTGTGTTTGCCGAGAAGTCTTCTTTATGTCTTTTTTTCTTATCGTTTATTATCTTTTCAATACTTCTCATTTTGATTGCACATTGCTCAACGGTTGTTTATCTAACATGTACACTTTTAGGTTAATTTTCCCTTACCCATGTACTCTGGCATTTCACCAACCAATTTCTCAAGATTTGTCCAGACAACCTACCCCTTTTCCAGTACATGTACCAGTAATTTCAGTTTCATTTCTTAAAAGAAATATATCAGGCTTTTTTTTTAAATTAGCTAAATCATACCCCTCCCCCTCCCCAATATATCATTCGTATATATACTCACTGACCCCGTTTTGTCAAAATGATACATTGAAAAGGACTTTCCTACCTTGGGATACCCTTCTAGGTTAGACTTAAATAGACTTTCCGCTTAGAATTGCAACATATTTTGTGACGTATTAAATGAGTCGCGTGATTTCATCTCAGTTTAATCTGTTATAAAGGTCTACACGTAACACACATTGATTCATCATAGCTACAGTCCGAATGACGATGCGTAGGTCGTCAAGCAGTATTTAAGTGATGTCTAGTTTTAGAATGGGGATTTTGTTTCAAGTTTACTACTCCAATTTAAATATCGAGACATTTATAGAATATTGTTTACATGTTATTCGATATGTTGCTCAACTGAACTTGTCATTAGAATAAATATAGATTTGTTTTAATTCAATAGATTCCCTTTTTTATTTAACCGGCTTTGAATTGTTTCCACCAGCTTTGTTATAGTTCTTTAAATTTACTTTTTTTCATTTCCCATTTTGATTACCTTGAAGATAAATATAAATTCAATATAGTTCATTATATGTTATTTCATTTTTTAATATATATCTTATAACATATTTTATAATTAATTTTTTATTGGCCACTTTATTACAGTAAGTAAATACCATAATATCAATTTAAGTAAAATTCATTGGACTTTTCTGACTGTGCCTGTGCTATTGCCGTCATAACAAATGTTTATTGTTATATCTCTTACCCAACTATATATAAAACTTTGTATCTTATCATTGGCGATTATACAGATAAAACATAAAACAAGAGGGCCCCTATATAGCTCACCTGAGTGACCTTGAGTCACCCAACTTAAGTTGATTTTATAATACAAAACGAGATGGGCGAGTAGTTAGAATTTTGGTTTGTTTTGAAGATGTAACAGATGCGTAGAAGAGTTGTGCGATAACAATAGTATCCTTGTGCGGATATCTGGATATCAGATATCGAAAGAAAGCTAAGCATGTGTAGAAATGATAATATATGCAATTTTGTTCAGATCAATTTCATTTGAACATTTTCAGTTTAAATTATTCAGGTTCTGGGGTCTAAATAATTCAATTCTTAGACTCTAGTAGATTATATGTACGACCAATAACTAGGTTGTGTAGCAATAAGTAAAAAGTAACAAATACATTGATGAAAGTAAACATTTATTTAACAGAAGGATAGATTTGAGAAAATGTATAATACATGGTACTTTTTTTTTCAAGTACATGTACTATCTTATTATGTTACATAAATAATGTAAACTTTTTAACACTTTGCTCCATAAGCATTCAATCCACGTCAGGAAATTGAAGATTATGTGAATGTCAACTGTGTAAAACAGTGCAGAAGAATTTCGATTGCTCATTAAAATCAGCTAGAATATAAAACATGGATACTGTACTGTACTCGTCAAAATCTGAAAGCAGACATTTACTAACCACAGGTCAAGGATGAATACTGTACAACTCAATCAAAATAAACTTTAGAAAGTTGAAGACCAAACATTTCTGTGACGTAATGCATCGGGTAGTTTCGCTCCCACGTAGATTCCGATCTGGAACGCTTCGTACCCAACTTTGCTTGTCTTTAAAATCGAAGCGCTTGTCATAAATAAAGTCGCAAATAGCAAACGATCGACATGTATACACTTACTGTCAACGAACTCAATCAAATTAAACTTTAAAAGATTTGAAGACCAAACATTTCTGCGACGTAAATAATTTTCTTCTAATAGATATAGTTTTGCACATAGAGATTTATATATAATTTGACGTCCTCATTAAGTATAAACTATACTAATCGGGTTTTGATGGGGTTTTTTATTCTTTTTTTTTCGGGTGGGGTGTCAAAGACCACCATCATATGCTGTATGATATCTTACTAGAAACTATTGTATTTTAAAAAAGGAATATGTTTTAAACATTTTCACAATTTCATAAATGTTTGAGGCCCTTCTCGTTATTAGATCCTATTTTAAGGACACATTCCCAACTGTTATAACTAAACAATGATCAAGACATCAAAGTGAGAGAGATAATACCTATCTGATAGATGACAAAAACAGAATTCCACTTTTCCCATAGTAATTCAGCTGTTGTTTTTTGTAGCTAACCGCTTCTATACTCTCAATGATTCTTGCATCCATGCATATGAAACATAATCTTTACTAACCACTGTTGTTGGCAGAATCATACTTTAAATCAAGTGGTTTCAGAGGAGATGCCGTTTTGAAGTTTTCACTATATATCCATATAAAGAAAACCAGCCCCCCCCCCCCCCAACACATACACCCTCCTGGCGACTATGTTTTTCGACGAATCATTATGGCTGTTATAAACTTGGAAGAGGTTCACCCATGGTAAATGTCAGTGAAATTACATTGAAATCAGGTCAGTAGATTCTGACAAGAAGGCTTTTGAAGTTTTTACTATAGCCGCCTATTTAGTAAACTAGCACCTCACTGTGGTGGTCATGTTTTTTAACAAATCACAACGGCTTGAACAAACTTAGTAAAGGGTCCTCTAAGGGACATTTCTGTGAAATTATTTTAAAATCGATCCAGTAGTTTGTGACAAAAAGAGTTTTAAAGTTTTTACTAATTAAATTTGCCCCGCCCCCTGGCGGCCATGTTTTTTGACAAATCACAATGGCTTGAGCAAACTTGGTAGAGAATCACCCAAGGAACATTTCTGTGAAGTTATATCAAAATTGGCCCAGTGGTTTCAGAGGAAAAGTTGTTAGAAAAACCGGGCATGCGCCTCTCCCCCTCCTCCAAATCCAATATTTTATTAGAATTCACTATATTTCCACTGAAAAATATGTGTGCCCATTCAGCTTTTGTGTTGCGCACCCTAAGAACACCCCTTTTAAATTGAAATACAGGATCAGCGCTGTAAAGGTTTGCAGTTTAACGTTTTATCTATTCAGCTATTTGTGAATGTGATATAATTCCCATTAACGTTTAGTAATGTATTGGTATCAAAAGTCATATCGCTATTGGCGCTCGAACACCGAAAACTAGTTTACGGACATACACGAAGTATTCATGAGTGCCAGGAAAATACTAACGCACAATTACAAGTACTAAAGTTTGTCATCACTTGTGTATTTTGCTTGAATACACATTGCAATGAATGTAATATTATCTTCTTGTTGCATAGAACGATTTACCAGTTATCCACAACGGGCAAATTACTTTAAACAGTTCAAAGCAAATACATGTTGAGCAAATAATAATTTAGCTGGATAGTTTACAACAATGGAACACCATACATCGGTTTTTAACTACCTGCTTGCTTGCACGTGATTTGCATGATATTTCAGATTAAACACAGTGCAAGGCGAAATGTAAACAAAAGAAACTAAAGGGTATTTTCGTATAAAAGACCACCCAACGTAAAGTTTCAAAATCAATGATCAACAACTGCTTGACGTACTAGTTTTGTTAATACAACTTATCTATATTGAAAGAAACTCCATCAATTCATGAATTTCTGAAATGACAGCTGATCATTCATACAACCGCACTGGAGAGAACTGTAACTAATGTTGTTATAACTTGTAGTTCAATCCATTTGCATATGTTATATATTTGTTATCATTTTATGTTCATTTGCATATATTGATATATGCAACATACGTAACAAAATATGTTTAAACGAAACAGCTGATCTTCAGGGTGTCCCCCTTTAAATAAAGAATGATAACTCTCTACCGGAAATATGGCAGTAGCTAAATCGGTAAAAAAATGTAAAAAATGAAATATAGTTATTTTTGTCACAAAAGCGAAATCAAAATAACTTAATGTCTTAAAATAAGTCGAATATATTTATATATAAAGTAGTTTAAGATTCGGCGGTGTTATACAAATGCTTATTTTTGGTTATGAGCCCACCATCAACAAAATGTTTCTGTGTATTGGGAAAAAAATATCATTACATGACTCAGTTTTGGGTTAAATTAAATGCAATCGAAAAATCCGCATAAAATTAAATTGAATATTGATAGCGGACAATACTTCTTTGAAATGAGGTATCTCATGTCAACAATCATAAAGAGATAATGTGTCGCATTTTGAAAAGGGCGGTTTTTCGACCATGCTAAAAAAAACAGTATGTTCCTGTGATTGACAATAACGAACATTTTTGACTCGTTGCACCTACACGGATATATGACCTTGTTTATAAACGACTGTACCGAAACGCAGTGTTTTGAAGTAACCGGCATACATATTTGTGCACAACTGGCATGAACCTTCCACTCACAATTGCCATTTTACAACCTATTTATTCATATAACATAGATATTTCACTAAAACATCTATTTGAGCAGCTGTAAGAATAAAAAAAATCAACAAACCTGATCAGCCTGACCATAGTTGGTGCATTTCAAAAAGTTTTATTTATTCCTGTCTGGATTTAAATAAAATTTTCTTGAAATATGCCACGTAAATGTGTTCATTGGATTGTAGATTAAAATAGCGTGTTTCAAAGAGTAACGATCGAATTTACGCATCATATTGATTACCTGGTAGTTAACTTTTTAAGCCCTAGTCACACTGTCAAGCAATATACGTATTAACACGTAGTAAAACGTATTAGATACGGCTATTTACGTAGCATATAAATACTAAAACGTAATAAAAAGTTATTACCTACGCTTTAGTACGTTTTAACTACGTCTTGCTAAATTTTATTTCTACGTTGTATTAGGTTTCAGTATGTTTTGGTAAGTATTGCTTGGTATCACTTCGTATTAGTACGTACTACTTTTTACTCCGTTTTACTACGTTTTTGTGGCATCCCCGACTTGGTGTCAACATCATGTGTGTATATGGCCACCATCTCCGACTGAAACTCATTGAGTTGATGCCTGTCTATAAATCTGCCTACAAGAACCATAAATGCAGGTCAATTTCAACTGATGGATGCTGCATTGGCTCTAAACAGAGATGTGCTACAAAATAGAATGCTTCCCTACATATGGAAGCAAGAAGAGGCCAAAGGAGGGAAAGAACAATCTGGGTCAGGGAGTGGCTGAGCCACGGATCCCAGTTTGGCATGTATGAACAGCTGATGCAGGAACTAAAGAGGGAAGATGTTGCTAGCTTCAAAAACTTCCTGAGCGTCGATCCAGCCATGTTCCAAGAGACTGTGGACGGGCTCAACCCCAGGCTGCAGAAGAAGGACACATGGTAAAGGAAGGCACTACCTCCTGGACTACAGGTGACCATCACCATGAGACACCTTAATGTACTCCTTAGTGTCACCATCCCCAAAGTGCTATCTAAAGTGTGTGAGACCATCATTGCTGAGTATGTAGAAGAGATAACCAACCATTTCACTAACGAAGAAGAGTGACGGGATGTAGCCAACCAGTACAGCACCAAGTGGCAGTTCAACCATGTCCATAGTGCACAAGATGGAAAGCATGTTGCCATTAGATGTCCACGCGACGCTGCTCCAACTACTTCAAGGGTTTTCACTCCGTATTCCTCATTGGCTTTGTTAAGTTCAAGTGGATGAACATTGGTGCCTCTGGCTCATGCTCAGACGCCCAGATCAGTGTGATTTGAGGGAACACACCATTCACATACCACCAGCTGACCCTCTTCCTGGAGATGACAGGGACACTCCCTACTTCATCATTGCCGATGATGCCTTTGTCCTCTGCAGCTGACTGATGAAACTTGTAGCAGTTTTAGAAGTTCTAGCAGTTGCTCACTCTCTGGAAGTTAGATTGAGTTTGATTTGGCGTGTCAATGCGCCGCGTTTATTTCGGGTTTACCGATCTTGTAGTAATCCCTGACATTACCTAGTAAAAACGAACTGAATAGTAAAACGTACTAATCCCTAGTGAGATCGTGACAATGAGCCGCATTGATACCCGGCCTGTCACATGTCAGACGGAGCGATACGTAATAAAACCGTACAAAACGTAGTGAAAACCCACTAGAAACCTAGTTAAACCTAATACCCCTCCAAACGGGACAAATCTGGCAATACGTAGAAGCGGAAACGTAGTAATACCTAGCCCTCAATACCTGAAAGTGTGACTGGCTTTACGGACAGTATTAGAGTATGTAACTGGTACAAATAAGAATATATTCGTTATTATTGTTAACTGGAGTGATTTTTGTTTTGGGATATACGTTATATAAGTTAAAACAAGCCATATGCCACTATATGAAATTTTTTCAAAAATTTTGAAACCTGCCATAAATGCCATAAGTCTCTGTATGAAACTTTAGTATGCCATATCATTTAAATACAAATATTTTACTGTGACATGTTAACATGTCATGTGTCTGTATACGACACTTTAACATGACGTGTGTCTCCAAACGAAACTTTAACATATCATGTGTCTCTATATAAGACACTAAAACATGTCATAAAATTATGTACATGTACCTATATGAAAAATGAATGTGCCATATGTCTCTACAAGACACTTACACTTTAACATGCCGTGTGTTGCTATAAGACACTTTATACCACCATATCAATGTTTTACAATGCATTCGTCTCTATATGACACTTTAAATATAATGTCTCATCCTTCCTAGAGCGGAGATCAAGTAATTCTTGAAAACTTCCTATAAAATTGTACAAGGCGAGGTATTTGAAATTATTTGTATTCAGTAGTAAGTATATTATATACTTGCCCCTAACTCATTTTATGGCAAATAACACTATACTACTATAATACCATTTCCTATAGCGGCTCAAATTTTATATTGACTACTAGCATATGGTTTTAATATAACAGCTTTATCAGGTAACATTCACAATATGTAATGTTTAATATTTCAGTAAAAAGCAAGACATAAAATGGCGGGATCACCTGCGTGGCAGGAAGAGGATAACTGCTTCCGTTGTTGTAAGCTGATTTTAGATGGCGGAGGATATTTTTCAAAGCAACTGCTCTTGCAGGAAACTGTGAACAATGGATTATTCAATAACGTGGATGCATTCCTTGCAGCAAAGAAAACAAAAATCATAATTCTTAAAGCCAAAAACATAGTTACGGACATACAGTATTTTCTCATGTTTCCTAAAAACGGCACCCCTACAAATATGAAACAATGGGATATAACTCTAATAACATTAATACTAATACGCTTCATCACTTTGAATCAAGGACAAAATAACGCTATTCGAGACGTACGAGAGTTGAGGAACACCGTCCATGGTCATACTGTACACTTATCTATGACCGAGTCGATATTCCAGACGACCTGGGCAAAGATTTCTTCAACGCTAACACGTTTATCCTTATTGTTGACTGATCAACAATGCCAGACAGTTATAGCAGATATGATTAATTCTATAGAACACGAGGCGCTGTCGTCAGACACAGTCGTGAAATCAATGAAGGAATGGTATGAATCAGATAAGAAGGTGGAAGAACTGATATGTGTGCTGGGAGAGGAAATGAAATCAGAAATTTCGTCAGTTAAGCAAATGGTAAAAAATACAGAAGGTATGACTTTTCATAATGTTTAATTGAATGAAAACCATACACGTATAGCTAGTAGATCAATTTAAAACTTAATGCTAAAAATATATCGAATAGTCGTTTTACAAATATATTTTCTTCAATAACTATGATATTGATCAATACCAAGCTCTGTGTGAAACATATATAATATAATTTCAATGTGTAATTAATGTTTATATTTTGCTTCATATTTTGCTATCGCATTTTCCTTCATATGTAAATGGAGTGTCATCTTATTGTTATTGCGATGCACATAGATGAGACTGAAATAAAGATTAAATATATAATATATATCTACCACATTTCACTACATATCTTATTGTGATACAGTGTATTTAGTTTTCTTCTATTTAAATAAGTAAATACATTTATTTAACATACAGTTAAATATGTTTTAAGTAGCCATTCAAGATAATGAGCAAAAACAGCCGTTTAAGATGGGCTGTTGTTTAATACAAGTTAATTTGCTTTGAAGCAAAATAACGCGAAATAGCAAAATTGGCTGCTTAAAACAAGTGACTGCTTAATAGAGGTGACCACTAACTCAGGTTCGACTGTATATCAATATTAACATATACAATGGGCAAGCAGGTGTATATATGTATATTTCAGGAGAACGAAAAAAAGAAAATGCTCATGTAGAAAACCGGCTCTCTTTGATTGAAGACAAACTAGACTGTTCTTTGATAAGAACAAAGTTCCATCATGACGATTTAAGGAAGCGAATAGGTATATAGATATATGCAATTATAACTGTATTCCCAGCCACATAGTGACTTTCCGTTTCTTAAGTGCTTTATGGAATATGAACCGGTACTCTTGAAAATGAAGCGCTGTGATTTATAGAGATATTTCTTAATGCGAAGTATCTACAAAATAATATATATGTGTGCGGTGTTAGATAAAACATTTTAGCATTAACATGGTAAAATCATTGTTATATAAAATAAATTTACTTTTTCTCATAATTTATTTGGCCATTTGTGACTTTTTGATCTAGACGATGAAGTTCATATTATAATTATGTTATATCAGTATTGTATTAAAAACATATTTAATGAATAAACAGTGACGTCTTTTTTTTACAACGTCACTTTCTTACAGAATCACACTGATTTTCCGGACTACGTTCATGAAACGTAATCATATCAAAACATAAGTAGCCTGGTTGATAATTGTAAACATTATTTATTCTTTTAAATATTCAATTTCAATAGTAAAATGTTATCGATAGTAATGTTAAAATTCCACTGCTACGTATAATGGTGTATAGAAGAGGGTTCCTGATTGAGCTAAGCAGACTGCCATCAGTTTGTTACTTTTCATAATTGTGTATAGCAGGAAATTACTAATTGAGCAATAAACCTGACTGCCAAACGTTCGTTACTAATCAAAATGGTGTACAGAAGGAACTTCATCATTGAGCTAAGCACACTGCCAAACGTTGGTTACTAGGTGTAATGGTATATAGCACAGGATTCCTGATTGATCTAAGGAGACTGCCTAACGTTCGTTACTAAGTTGAATGGTAAATAGCAGGTTTTCCTGATTGAGCTAAGGAGAATGTATAACGTTGGTAACTAGGTGTAATGGTGCATAGAAGGAGTTTCCTGATTGATCTAAGGAGAATGCATAACGTTGGCTACTAGGTGTAATGGTCTATAACAGGGGTTTCCGGATTCAGATAAGGAAACTGCCTAACGTTGGTTAATACGTATAATGACGTATAGCAGGAGTTCCCAGATTGAGTTAAGGAGACTGGCTAAGGTTGGTTACTAGATGTAATGGTGTACAGCAGGGGTTTCCCGATTGAGCTAAGCAGACTGCATAACCTTGGTTACTAGATGTAAAGGTGTATAGCAGGGGTTTCCTGATTTCGCTAAGGAGACTTCATAACGTTGGTTACTATGTGTAATGGTCTATAACAGGGGTTTCCGGATTCAGCTAAGGAAACTGCCTAACGTTGGTTACTATGTATAATTACGTATAACAGGAGTTTCCAGATTGAGTTAAGGAGACTGGCTAAGGTTGGTTACTAGATGTAATGGTGTATAGCAACCGTTTCCTGATTGAGCTAAGAAGACTGCCAAACGTCGGTTACTAGGTGTATTGCTATAAAGCAGGGGGTTCCTGATTGGGTTAAGAATACTGCTAAACGATAATTACTAGTTGTAATAGTGTATAGCAAGCGTTTTCTGATTGAGCAAAGGAGACTGCTAAACGCTGGTTACTAGATGTAATGGTATGTATATAGCAGGGGTTTCCTGATTGAGCAAAGGAGATTGCTTAACGTTGGTTTTTAGATGTAATGGTGAAATCAGGGGTTTCCTGACTGAGGAAAAGATATTGCCAAACGTTGGTTACTAGGTGTATTGCTTTAAAGCAGGGGTTTCCTGATTGAGCTAAGAATACAGATAAACGTTAGTTACTAGGTGTAACAGTGTATAGCAGGGGTTTCCGGATTGAGCAAAGGAGACTGCTTAACGTTGTTTTTTTAGATGTAATGGTGAAATCAGGAGTTTCCTGACTGAGGAAAAGAGATTGCCAAACGTTGGTTACTAAGTGCAATGGTTTATAGCAAGGGATTCCTTATTGAGCTAAAGAGAATGCATAACGTTGGTTACTAGGTGTATTGCTGTAAAGCAGGGGTTTCCTGATTGAGCTAAGGAGAATGTATAATGTTTGTCACTAGGTGTAATGTTGTATAAAAGGGATTTCCTGATTGATCCAAACAGACTGCATAACCTTGGTAAGTAGGTGTAATGCTGTAAAGCAGGGGTTTCCTGATTAAGCTAAAAAGACTGCTAAATGTTGGTTACTAAGTGTAAAAGTGTATAGCAGGGGTTTCCTGATTGAGCTAAGGAGACTGCTTAACGTTGGTTTTTAAATTTAATAGTGTATATCAGGGGTTTCATGACTGAGCTAAGGAGACTGCCAAACGTTGGTTATTAGGTGTAATGGTGCATAGCAGGGGTTTCCTGATTGAGCTAAGGAGACTGCCAAACGTTGATTACTATGTGTAATGGTGTATAGCAGGGGTTTCCTGATTGAGCAAAGGAGACTGCATAACCTTGGTTACAAGATGAAATGATGTGTATCAGGGGTTTCCTGATTGAGTTAAGCAGACTGCATAACCTTGGTTACTAGATGTAACGGTGTATAGAAGGGGTTTCCTGATTGAACTAAAGAGACTGCCTGACGTTGGTTCTAGGTGTAATGTTGTATAGCAGGGGTTTCCTGGTTCAGGAAAGGAGTTTGCTAAACGCTGGTTACTAGATGTATTGGTATATAGCAGGGGTTTCCTGATTGAGCTAAGGACACTGCCTAGCGTTGGTTACTAGGTGTATTGGTGTAAAGCAGGCGTTTCCTGATTGATCTAAGGAGACTACATAACATTGGTTACTAGGTGTAATGGTATATAGCAGGGATGATTGAGCTTAAGAGACTGCATACTCTGGTTACTAGTTTTACTGGTCTATAGCAAGGGTTTCCTGATTGAGCTAAGGAAAATGCATAACGTTGGTTACTAAGTGTAATGCTGTTTAGCAGGGATTTCCTGATTGACCTAAGGAGAATGCATAACCTTGCTTACTAGATGTAATCGGTGTATATAAGGGATTTCCTGATTGAGCTAGAGAGACTGCATTACGTTGGTAACTAGGCGTAATGGTGTATAGCAGGGGTTTCCTGACTCAGCTAAAGAGACTGCATAACATTGGTTACTAAGTATAATGGTATATAGCAGGGGTGATTGAGCTTAAGAGACTGCATATACTGGTTACTAGTTGTAATGGTGTATAGCAGGGGTTTCCTGATTAAGCTAAGGAGAATACATAACGTTGGTTACTAAGTGTAATGTTGTATAGCAGGAGTTTCCTGATTGATGTAAGGAGAATGCATAACCTTGCTTACTAGATGTAATGGTGTATATCAGTGGTCTCAAGATTGAGATAAGGAGACTGCCAAACGTTGGTTGGTTATTAGGTGTAATGGTATATAGCAGGGGTTTTCTGAGACACCTAAGGAGACGGCCTTACGTTGGTTACTAGGTGGAAAGGTGTATAGCAGGGATTTGCTGATTGAGCTCAGGAGAATGCATAACCTTGGTTACTAGGTGCAATGGTGTATAGAAGGAGTTGTCTGATGGATCTAAGGAGAATGCGCATAACGTTGGTTACTAAGTTTAATAGTTTATAGCAGGGGTTTACTGATTGAGCAAAGGAGACATCATAACTTTGGTTACCAGATATAACGGTGTATATCAGGGGATTCCTGATTGAGCTAAGCAGACTGCATCAACTTGGTTACTAGATGTATATGTGTATAGAAGGGGTTTCCTGATTGAGCTAAGGAGACTGCCTAACGTTTGTTACTAGCTAGGTGTAGTGTTGTATTGCAGGGGTTTCCTGATTAAGCTAAGGAGAATGCTAAACGTTGGTTACTAGATGTAATAGTATATAGCAGGGGTTTCCTAATTGAGCTAAGGAGACTGCATAACGTTGGTTACTAGGTGTAATGGTGTATAGCAGGGGTTTCCTGATTCAGCTAGGGAGACTGCTAAACGCTGGTTACTAGATGTAATGGTATATAGAAGGAGTTTCCTTATTGAGCTAAGGAGACCGGCTTATGTTGGTTACTAGATATAATGGTGTATAGCAGTTGTTTCCTGATTGAGGTAACGAGACTGCATTACGTTGGTAACTAGGTATAATGGTGTAAAGCAGGGGTTTCCTGATACAGCTAAAGAGACTGCCAAACATTTGTTACTAGGTGTAATGGTATAAAACAGACGTTTCCTGATTGAACTTAGGAGACTGGATAACATTGGTTACTAGATGTAACGGTGTTTAGCAGGGGTTTCCTGATTGAGCTAAGGAAACTGCCTAACGTTGGTTCTATTTGTAATGTTGTATTGCAGGGTTTCCTGATTTAGTTTAGGAGACTGCTAAATGCTGGTTACTATATGTAATGGTATTTAGCAGGGGTATCCTGATTGAGCTAAAGACACTGCCTAACGTTGGTTACTAGGTGTATTGGTGTAAAGCAGGCGTTTCCTGATTGAGCTAAGGAGACTGCATAACGCTGGTTACTAGGCGTAATGGTGTATAGCAGGGGTTTCCTGGTTGAGATAAGGAGACTGCCAAACGTTGGTTATAAATTGTAAAAGTATAAGGCAGGTGTTTCGTGATTAAACTAAGGAGACTGTCAAACGTTGGTTTATAGGTGAAATGATGTATAGCAGGGGTTTCCTGACTGAGCTATGAGGACTGCCAAACGTTGGGTACTAGCTAGGTGTAATGTTGTATTGCAGGGGTTTCCTGATTCAGCTAAGGAGAATGCTAAACGTTGGTTACTAGATGTAATAGTATAAAGCAGGGGTTTCCTAATTGAGCTAAGGAGACTGCATAACGTTGGTAACTAGGTGTAATGGTGTATAGCAGGGGTTTCCTGATTCAGCTAGGGAGACTGCTAAACGTTGGTTACTAGATGTAATGGTATATAGAAAGGGTTTCCTTATTGAGCTAAGGAGACCGGCTTATGTTGGTTACTAGATATAATGTTGTTTTGCAGGGGTTTCCTGATTCAGCTAAGGAGAATGCTAAACGTTGGTTACTAGATGTAATAGTATATAGCAGGGGTTTCCTAATTGAGCTAAGGAGACTGCATAACGTTGGTTACTAGGTGTAATGGTGTATAGCAGTGGTTTCCTGATTCAGCTAGGGAGACTGCTAAACGTTGGTAACTAGATGTAATGGTATATAAAAGGGTTTCCGTATTAAGCTAAGGAGACCGGCTTATGTTGGTTACTAGATATAATGGTGTATAGCAGGGGTTTCCTGATTGAGGTAACGAGACTGCATTACGTTGGTAACTAGGTGTAATGGTATAAAACAGACGTTTCCTGATTGAGTTTAGGAGACTGCATAACATTGGAAACTAGATGTAACGGTGTATAGCAGGGGTTTCCTGATTGAGCTAAGGAAACTGCTAAATGCTGGTTACTGGATGTAATGGTATATAGCAGGGGTTTCCTTATTGAACTAAAGACACTGCCTAACGTTGGTTACTAGGTGTATTGATGTAGGCGTTTCCTGGTTAAGCTAAGGAGACTGCATAACATATGTTACTAGGTGTAATGGTATATAGCAGGGATGATTTGGCTAAAGAAACTGCATATACTGGTTACTAAGTGTAATGGTGATAGCAAGGGTTTCTTGATTGAGCTAAGGAGAATGCATACCGTTGGTTACTAAGTGTAATGTTACATAGCAGGGATTTCCTAGTTGATCTAAGGAGAATGCATAACCTTGCTTACTCGTTGTAATTGATGTATATCAGGGGTTTCCTGACTGAGCTGAAGAGACTGCATTACGCTGGTTACTAGGCGTAATGGTGTATAGCAGGGGTTTCCTGACAGAGCTAAGGATACTGCCAAACGTTGGTTACTAGAGTAATAGTGTAAAGCAGGCGTTTTCTGAGTTAGCTATGGAGACTGCATAACATTAGTTACTAGGTATAATGGTCTATAGCAGGCGAGATTGAGCTTAAGAGACTGCATATACTTGTTACTAGTTGTAATTGTGTATAGCAGGGGTTTCCTGATTGAGCTAAGGAGAATGCATAACGTTGGTTACTGAGTGTAATGATGTAAAGCAGGGGTTTCCTGCTTGATGTTAGGAGACTGCCTAACGGTGGTTACTAGCTAGGTGTAATGTTGTATTGCAGGGGTTTCCTGATTCAGCTAAGGAGAATGCTAAACGTTGGTTACTAGATGTAATGTTATAAAGCAGGGGTTTCCTAATTGAGCTAAGGAGACTGCATAACGTTGGTTACAAGGTGTAATGGTGTATAGCAGGGGTTTCCTTATTGAGCTAAGGAGACTGGCTTATGTTGGTTACTAGATGCAATGGTGTACAGCAGGGGTTTCCTGATTAAGGTAACGAGACTGCATAACGTTGGTAACTAGGTGTAATGGTGTATAGCAGGGGTTTCCTGATTCAGCTAAAGAGACTGCCAAATGTTGGTTACTAGGTGTAATGGTGATTCAGCTAAAAAGCTGGGGTTTCCTGATTGAGCTAATGAGACTGCTTAACGTTGTTTAGTAGATGTAAAAGTATGTAGCAGGAGTTTCTTTACTGAGATAATGAGACTGCCTAACGTTGGTTACTAAATGTAATGTTTTATAGCAGGGATTTACTGATTGATCTAAGGAGACTGCTTAACGTTGTTTAGTAAATGTAAAGGTATATAGCAGGAGTTTCTTGACTGAAATAATGAGACTGCCTAACGTTGGTTACAAGATGTAATGGTGTATAGCAGGGGTTTCCTGATTTAGCTAAGGAGACTGCATAACATTGGTTACTAGGTGTAATGGTATATATCAGGGGTGATTGAGCTAAAGAGACTACATATACTGGTTACTTGGAGTAATGGTGTATAGCAGTGGTTTCCTGATTGAGCTAAGGAGAATGCATAACGTGGGTTACTAAGTGTAATAGTGTATAGCAGGGGTTTCCTGATTGAGGTAACGAGACTGCATAACGTTGGTTACTAAGTGTAATGGTGTATAGCAAGGGTTTCCTGAATCTGCTAAGGAGACTGATAAACGTTGGTTGTTAGGTGTAATGATGTTAAGGAGGCGTTTGGTGAGTGAGCTAAGGAGACTGCATAACATTGGTTACTATATATAATGGTATATAGCAGGGATGATTGAGCTAAAGAGACTGCATATACTGGGTACTAGATGTAATGGTGTATACCAGGGGTTTCCTGATTGTGCTAAGGAGAATGCATAACGTTGGTTACTATGTGTAATGTTGTATAGCAGGGCTTTCCTGATTGATGTTAGGAAAATGCATAACCTTGCTTACTAGGCGTAATAGTGTATAGCTGTGGTTTTCTGATTGAGCTAAGGAGACGGCCTAACGTTGGATAGTAGGTGGAATGGTGTACAGCAGGGGTTTCCTGATTGAGCTAAGGAGAATGCATAACGTTGGTTACTAGGTGTAATGGTGTATAGAAGAGGTTCTCTGATTGATCTAAGGAGAATCATAACGTTGGTTACTAGGTTTAATGGTGTATAGCAGGGTTTTCCTGATTGAGCAAGGGAGACTGCATAACATTGGTTACTAGATGTAATGATGTATATCTGGTGTTTTCTGATTGATCTTAGAAGACTGCATAAACTTGGTGACTAGATGTAATGGTATATAGCAGGAGTTTCCTGATTGAGCTAAGGAGACAGCCTCATGGTGGTTACTACATGTAATGGTATATATCAAGAGTTTGCTGATTGAGGTAACGAGACTGCATAACGTTGGTTACTAGTTGTAATGGTATTTAGCAGGGGTTTCCTGATTCAGCTAATGAGACTGCTAAACGTTGGTTACTAGATGTAATGGTATATAGAAGGGGTTTCCTTATTGAGCTAAGGAGACCGGCTTATGTTTGTTACTAGTTGTAATGGTGTATAGCAGGTGTTTCCTTATTGAGGTAACGAGACTGCATAACGTTGGTTACTAGGCGTAATTGTATATAGTAGGGATTTCCTGATTCAGCTAAGGAGACTGCCAAACGTTGGTTACTAGGTGTAATGGTATAAAGCAGACATTTCCTGATTGAGATCAGGAGACTGCATAACATTGGTTACTAGGTGTAATGGTGTATAGCAGGGGTTTCCTGACTGAGGTAACAAGACTGCATAACGTTGTTTACTAGGTGTTATGGTGAATAGCAGGGCTTTCTTGATTCAGCTAAGGAGACTTCTAAACGTTGGTTACTAGATGTAATGGTATATAGCAGGGGTTTCCTGATTGAGCTAAAGAGAATGCCTAACGTTGGTTACAAGATGTAATGGTTAATAGCACGGGTTTTCTGATTGAGCTAAGGAGACTGCATCACAATTGTTACTAGGTGTAATGGTTTATAGCAGGGTAATTAAGCTAAAGGGATTACATATACTGGTTACTAGGAGTAATGGTTTATAGCAGGGGTTTCCTGATTGAACTTAGGAGAATGCATAACGTGGGTTACATAGTGTAATGTTGTATATCAGTGGTTTCCTGATAAAGCTGTAAAGACTGCATCACGCTGATAACTATTCGTAAATGTATATAGCAGGGGTTTCCTGATTGAGCTAAGGGGAATGCCTAACGTTTTTTACTTGGTATAATGGTATATAGCAGGGGTTTCCTGATTAAGCTAAGGCCACTGCTAAATTTTCGTTACTAGGTAAAATGGTGTATAGCAGGGGTTTACTGATTGACCTAAGGAGACTGCCTAACGTGTGTTACTAGATGTAATGGTGTTTATCAGGGATTTCCTTATTGAGCTAAGGAGAATGCATAACGTTGGTTACTAGGTATAATGGTGTATAGCAGGGGTTTACTGATTGTGCTTAGGAGACTGCATTACCTTGGTTACTAGATGTTATGGTGTATATCAGGGGTTTCCTGATTGAGCTAAGCAGATCGCATGAACTTGGTTACTAGATGTATCGGTGTAAAGTAAGGGTTTTTTGATTGGGCGATGGAGACTGCCAAACGCTGGTTACTAGGTGTAATGGTATATAGCAGTGGTTTCCTGATTAAGCTAAGGAGACTGCCAAACGTTGATTACTAGGTGAAATGGTGTTTAGCAGGGATTTCCTGATTGAGCTGAGGAGAATGCCAAAGATTGGTTACTAGGTGTAATGGTGTATATGAGGGTTTCCTGATTGAGCTAAGCAGACTGCATAATGTTCGTTACTAGGTGTAATGGTGTATAGAAGGGGTTTTCTGATTGATCTAAAAAGAATACATAACGTTGGTCACTACATATAATGGTGTATAGCAGAGGTTTCCTGATTGAGCTAAGGAGACTACATAACCTAAGTTACTATATGTAATGGTTTATATCAGAGGGTTTCCTGACTAAGCCAGACAGACTGCATAACCTTGGTTACTAGATATAACGGTGTATAGCCGGGGTTACCTGATTGAGCTAAGGAGACTTCCAAACGTTGGTTAATAGGAGTTATGGTGTAAAGCAAGCGTTTCCTGATTAATCTAAGGAGACTGCGTAACATTGGTTACTATGTGTTATGGTATATAGCAGGGTTGATTGAGCTAAAGAGACTACAAATACTGGTTACTAGGAGTAATGGTCTATAGCAGGGGTTCCTGATTGAGTTAAGGAGAATGCATAACCTTGCTTACTTGATGTGATGGTGTATATCAGGGGTTTCCTGATTTGGATGAAGAAACTGCATGACGCTGGTTACTAGGTGTATATCAGGGGTTTCCTGACTGAGCTAAGGAGACTGCCAAACGTTGGTTCTTAGGTGTAATGGTATATAGCAGGGGTTTCCAGACTGAACTAAGGAAAGTGGCTAACGTTGGATTCTAGGTTGAATGGTGTATAGCAAGGTTTTCCTGATTTAGCTAAGGAGAATGCATAACGTTGGTTACTAAAAGTAATGGTGTATAGAAGGCGCTCCCTGGTTGATCTAAGGAGAATGCATAACGTTGGTTACTAGATGAAATGGTGTATAACTGGGATTTTACTGATTGAGCAAATGAGACTGCATAACCTTGGTTACTAGATGTAATGGTGTATGTCAGGGGTTTCCTGATTGAGTTTGGCGAACTGCATAACCTTGGTTACTAGATGTAACGGTGTATAGCCGGGGTTTCCTGATTGAGTTAAGGAGACTGCCAAACGTTGGTTACTAGATGTTATGGTATATAGCAAGAGTTTACTTATTAAGCTAAGGAGACTGCCAAATATTGGTTACTAGGTGTAATTGTATATAGCAGGGGTTTCCTGATTAAGCTAAGGAGACTGCCAAACGTTGGTTTATAGGTAAAATGATGTATAGCAGGGGTTTCCTGTCTGAGCTATTAGGACTGCCAATCGTTGGATACTAGATGTAATGGTGTATAGCAGGGGTTTCCTGATTGAACTAAGGAGACTGCCAAACGTTGGTTGCCAGGTGTAATGGTATATTGCAGAGGTTTCCTGATTGGGCTAAGAAGACTGCATGACGTTGCTTTCTAGGTGTAATGGTGTATTGCAGGGGTTCCCTGATTGAGCTAAGCAGACTTCCAAATGTTGATAACTACGTATTACGAATTATAGCTGGGGTTTCTTGATTGGTGATGCCGTCCTTCTGACGTTGGTTACTACGTATTTTGGTATGTAGCAGGGGTTTGTTGATTGGTAAACCAAACTGCCAAACGTTGATTACTACTTCTAATTATATTTAGCATTATTACCACGATTTACTACATGTTGATACGTCTTATATCAGATATATCTTTATATCAAGGTCACGTTGGAAACTTGCTAGAGAAAAATGTATGCACCCAGGAAAAGCAACGAAGTAAAACTGTTGATCAAATGAAACTCAATAGAAAACTTGGTAAGCCATTGTAACTATAATTTATCAATATATCGATTATAAACTGCCTATTTATATTATCGTCATCTTGACAATGTCTCTTAAATATTTAAAAGTGACTTTATTACGAATGTAAAACATGATACTTTTATAATGTTACATCTTCAATAATTATTGCACGTTTTATAACACAAACATAATGTCAAAAGTATCATGTAATGTCACTAACACACATCGGTACTAATTAAATAACTCCCTACGCCACCATTACGAATTGTTATAATAATACTTGTACATAATCAAATATCAATATATCAGTTATCATTAGTTATATCGTTCTTCTAAAATATATTTGATATTTTCTACCTTCTACTGATGTTCTATTTTGTTTGTGCCATATTCTAGTTTCAATTTCAACTCTTTGTGAACACACTCTTAATCTAATCAATGCATATCTAAACTGTTTCATCCCAATATCATCCTACTATGTTTTGAAGATAAAATTTGATTTTAATTTGTAACAGTTTGCTCTGTAGAGTTTTGAATATTTTTATTCCAGTTCTGATAGTCTTTGTTGATAAGTATCAAGAAAAACATTACCAACTCCTTGAAACAACCATACATAATTAAACCCTAAAATTTGTAATAATGATTTAACTGATGAGGCCCAATAATTTTTATTTGTATATTTTTCATGCCTGCAATTATATTATAATTGTGTTGGCATATTTAGTTTCATCACATTGTAACACCTTAAACCAATATCTTACAATAGCACTAACCATCTATAATTCTTAATTGGAGTTCTTCCTAATTCACCATGTATAAAGTTATACTGAGTACAAGAAATATTGCACCACGTTTTTGCTCAGATCAATATTTAATTCATCGAATTTCATAACAAACATCAAATTAGAAAATCCGTCTGAAAATAAACTGTCATACACTCTCAGATCAAAAGTAGAGCTTTTGTCAATATCGGCTATGACACCGATGGTGGCTATACAGCTAAGGCACCGTGGTCGCATTGATCGTTTTACTGTCCTTAAATCCCTTTTGTGCTCTAAGTCTACATACTTTTATATTGCATCAGCCTTTAACCGTTATCGAAAAAATTGTCATTTCAAAAACATCTAGAACTCAGTATATGTTGTGTTTTACTTTCAACTCCTAATAATTGCTGACGAAATTGTAAATAAACTCGTTCTGTTTGAATAGCCCCAAACTTCACTTCCATAATTTAAAATTGGTAAAATAAGTTGATCAAATAGACCTAACATATGACTGACTGATATTTTATTGAATTTATAAACATAGGATTTTAATTTGAAAATAGCTTTAAGTGCTTGTCCTGCCATGGTCTCGTGTTGTGGCGAAAAATATTTATTAGAAACAATTAATACATTTACATATTTTAATACACATTTTTCTTAACCATATCAATTATTATAATCGTTTTAATGTAAGATACCTATAAGTGCATATAAAGTGACGAATTATGAATCTAAAGTTTGTAGTTTAATAGTTGTAGTTTGTAAACATTACTGTAGTTCAACATAAATATTATACGTTATTTGATAGGTTCATATTGACAGTCATATTATATTTTTTTGAAGTTGATAGTTTATCTTTAAATGTTTTTCTTCCTAGTTAAGCGTATCAGTAGTAAGCCTCTAATTAACATTAATCCAGTTGGTGTAATTGTAGTTAATTCAATATGAATATGTATCATAATTAAACTTTAATAACACTAGTATTTAAATCCAACTGTAGAAATCACATTTAAATCAAATGAATATAACACTAATAATAATCCAGGATGAATCTCACCAATTTACAAACCTTAATAATGCAAATATGCCTTATTTGTACTTATCTACATTTATTATATCACACCACGAATATTAAAATAAGATGTTCTGAAAATTATATTAAAACTTTTCTCCCATATACATGTATTTATATTAAAAACAAACTTTAAATCTGACATATTAATAATATCCATGTAATATTCATAAATTGGCACACATTGACATATCAAGTGAATTACCTCCCCTTATAGTGTTTTACAAGTTTATAATTTATCAGTTTAATTATTAGAAGTAAGTTTTTATCGCTTAATATTCGCGAATATTACGACACTCCTCAGGTCACTAAAGTTTTAACTGTCATTTAATTGTCGTCGAATCCGTTGTTTCGCTTCCTTTGCTGAATTTCTTAAAAGATGCGCCATGATTATATGTTTTAAATGTAAATTATACACACAAGTGATTAAAATCATTAAAACGCAAGTTCGTGATTTTCATATAAATTTTGCTCATCTTTTTTCCACGGCCATGTCACATAATATCTTTATTTTTAAAGTCTATTAAAGTTTAAAAATACCTCTGTGTCAACTGAATCCACTAGAGAGTCCATTATACTGATTGATTCCAAATTCGCGAAGTCCTCGTGTTAATAGGGTCATTTCTGATTCATTTGATTCGTTCATTCCATCAATGATTTCGGTTGGTCTACTAGCGATGATCCAACCGAGTTTCGAGCCCAACATGTATAGTCCTGGCAGACTATTATTTTCAGGTTAAGATAATAAACATTGTCAGTGAGCAACTGAATTGTTGATGTTTCAATTTCTGTAGGTAATATATCAGCTAATGAAAAGCTTTCCAAAAATACAGTGTTTTATTGAACTGGCCGTCTATGTATTGATCCTGTGATATTTAGTACAACATTAGCATTTATCGTAAGTACGTTCCTATCTTTCATTACAATGTCAATGGTTGTTGTTAGTGTATTGATTACCTTTAGTTTATCTGATTCAAATGTCACTAATGATATTTGATGAACTTCAATAACCATCACCTATCAGCTAGTGATAGCTGCTATTATTGGAGAATGCAGAACAACAAATAATATTAGTTTATTATATTTTGTTTTAAGTTTGGCATTGTTTGGCTACGACTTAATATTTCGGGCTACCGTCAACAACAAATGGGCAGCCCTCAACAAAACAATCCCCATCATGGGGCAAATAAATCACACAACTCACAGCCCCTTCATGGGGCAATAGTTAATATAAAGCACAAACCCCTTCATGGGGCAAATATTTCACATAGAAGTTAAAATTGCACATGTTCTTTCAAGTTTCATTTCACATGAACGATCAGCTAAACTATATGAAACCAATCCTGGGTAACAGTGATTGGAAACACAAATTCTATTTATTATAAACTGTTTAATATTTCACTGACCGCCAAATGGACTCGGCAGGTAGTTCATTTACTATTGACGACCTGCGAAACGAATCCACCGCCAAATAATCAGCGAAATAGAGCCGTAAACAAACCCAAACAATGTCTCATCGACACTCAACATATAGTGTCTAGACACTCAACATATAGTGTCTGATGATCAAAAGATGATATAGGAATAGATAAAATTGTAACATTCCATAGAATGTCATTGAATCAGTACAACACCTTCTTGAACCAGACACTCAACATATAGTGTCTGATGATCAAAAAATGATATAGGAATAAAGAAAATTGTCACATTCCAAAAAGGATCACTGCATCAGTACAACACTTTCTTGAACTAGACACTCAACATATAGTGTCTGATGATCAAAAAATGATATAGGAATAAAGAAAAGTGTTACATTCCAATGAATGCCAATGAAACAGTACAACACCTTCTTGAACTAGACACTCATCATATAGTGTCTGATGATCAAAAAATGATATAGGAATAAAGAAAATTGTCACATTCCAAAGAGTACCACTGAATAAGTACAACACCTTCTTGAACTAGACACTCAACATATAGTGTCTGATGATCAAAAAATGATATAGGAATAAAGAAAATTGTTGCATTCCAAAGAATGCCACTGAAACAGTGCAACACATTCTTGAACTAGACACTCAACATAATTTATAGTGTCTGATGATCAAAAAAATGATACAGGAAAAAAGAAAATTATCACATTCCAAAGAATGTCACGGAATCAGTACAACACCTTCTTGAACTACTGTTTTATGCATCAACATACAACTCCGTCTTGGCTTCAAATTGATCAAGTATTAACATGTAGCCAATGGTAACAAATGCATGCTTTTATGATTAAAAAGCCCCATAAGTGATTGTGGATCCAGATACATAATATACTGTCACCATGCTTTTAACACCATTGTACTAGTAGATACGCGGTTCGTTGCTATATTTATTGCCACCTGTTTGGCTGGAAAATGTCATGTTTTGGTTATGACCATATTACTGTAACTAGGGGCCAATATTGACGGATAATTAACAACTATCCCAGCGCTGTATAACAGTATCTTACTTCATACGACTTAGCCATGCTGAAAACAGATATCCCATTAATGGAGCCTTATTCAAATGACAAAACGAGCGATCTTGTAGTCAGGTTTAACTTAAAAGTACAATTGCAAGCTCGCAAAGTGGTAAATTGGATCGCTTAATTGTTCAACGTAGTAACCAGGACCTCACAAATATGATACCAGGGCCTCATTAAGCAATACTGTTCTTCAGTAGCATAGCACATCATCCCGCAACGCATTCTTTCGTTGCACTGCACCAATGCTACTAAAAGTGTATTGGCTGACAATAATGCACTACCTAGATTGTTAGAAAGCCATCCCAAGGCATAATTTCTCTGCGGGTTTAGTACACCAAACATTTGCTAATCAGGAATTGATCGTAAATCTAACGTTTCTGTAGTGTGCCATGTTGGCTTCGGAAAATAAACTGCACCAAAATCACCAGTGATTGTTTTCTTAAATGGAGATAATGAAAATCAAAACCTATTGCGTGGGTCTATCAATTCCAACATTGCCTCGTATAACGGACATAAAATGCTCTACTGGACCCAATGACTGTCCAAAAGTCACTGAACATGACTGCCAGTTTCAAAATCTGTACTAGTCCATAATTCATTGAATAATTCTACTAAATTTAATAAATAAGATATAACAATTAGCAGCACTAATTTACTTCAATAAAAAAAGAAGACACGAGTTGAAATGCTCCCAGTTCAGGTATACTGGAGTATGTTCACAAGTTCAGAGATCATTTGGGTCACAGGAGCATGATGGAATCACTTGAGGTGAAACGCTCCGAGTTCAGAACATATAAAGGCTTGATGATTATCAAGCAGTGTTTTTATTTTTTATAGTGTTTTTAGATTATTTGGGATGGGGATTTCGGCAGTGGCAGTCAAGTTGTTTAGGATGCTGGGAGATTGTAGAGAAAGGCGAATTACTTTGTTTTGAATACGAGACATAAAACCGTGTAGAAAAGTATGTAAAACAGTGAAGAACTTTCCTATTATGTTGTATATATTTTCCTCAAAGTTAAACTAGATATTTAATATGGAAATAAACTTTATATTACAAGCAATGGGATTGCTGATTTTTTAAATTTCCCTTAAGTTGCTCATCCCTCATCTTATAGCAAATTGACTGCAAGTGTGTATTACCCATTTCATACCTAAACGTTTATATTGGCAAGTCACCTTATAGACCACGCCCTTAAACTGAAGGCTATTTCCCATTGCTCCAAACTCTAACAGTATAATGTCCAATCACCTGGCTGCCGGATACCTATCTTCAATTTGAGCCTGCATTACTCGACATACCTTCATCAGCATAGGTCCCCATTTCTCATTATGTAATGTAGTAAGCTAATTTCTTGAATAAAATATTAATTAAACCAACGTCAACATACTGACTAGCAATTATACCCAAAAAGAAAAAGTTTAGTCACCATTTTCCTGCAAGCATAACTAAAATACACAAGATTTCGATGTTATAAAGATTTAATTATAATTGTCCAAACTGTAGAGTAACTTAAAAACATAAATATATAGTTATAAATTAAAATCTGTATTTTTTTCTCCCAGATCCAATAAGTTTTACTTTTCATTTTATTTTTTTAAAATTATGTGTCTTTCTTCATTTTGCAAAAAATTATTTCATATTGTTAATGTCATGATGTAATGAATGCATTTTATTGTAGTACTGTGCAAAATGTCTGTTTCCCCCAATATGCCTATTTACACTCATTAATCCGATACTGCCAAAAGGACATCTATCTAAATATGCCTAAATAATATTTTGAAAGAGTTTTTTTTTTTTTTTTTTTTTTTTAACTTGGGCTTCACGCCGAGATATATTAATATAGATATACCGCTTACAATTGGAGACACATGATTCCATTTTTTTTAATACATATTGACACGTTTTAAGAATTGTTTTATCTTAAAAGAGTCAACATGACGATGCAAAGGTCGTTAAGCAGTATTTTAGTGATGTCTTGGAAAGGTAATTTCGTTTCAAGTTTACCACTCCCATCGAAATATTGATTTTGACACGTTTTAATAGATTTGACATACAAACCAATTCAGATTTATTTATTAATAATGCAATTCATCTGTTTGAATTGTTTTTAGTTTTTTAATACATCTGATAGCGTGTTTTGCCCCTGTTCAAATCCCTTTCATGTACCCTATAGGATTTTTGTTTTATTATTATTTATTTTTTATTTATTTATTTATTTATTTTTTTTTTTTAACGACTAAACTTTTTCTTGTCCTTTGAGTATATTTTCCATCGATTGAGGAATGTGCAACCTTAATTCAGAGTCGACACTCGCCAATTGAAACATATTAGTACAATCCACCAATTTTTAATATCCTGGCCAACTCAAACGGCATATAACAGGTTCAGCCATAGTCTCGATTGAAGATGTTGCAATGAAGACGTTGCAGATGTCGCTGTAATCACAGTTGATGGCACCGACATATGCCACTGGCAACTTTCTCTTCTGTTTTACCATTGTCGACTAGGGTGAACATGAAAATTATCAACAATTAGCGCTAGGATCATGAAAGATATAATAGACAATAACAAATGTATTCAACCAAATCTCCATCCTTCTTTCCTTAGCATTGTATCCTATAGTCCCTGTGCTTAATAATAACCGAATTGCACTCTTCCAATAAATTACTTTCGCGATCCAATATAATATAATTACCATAATATGTATATTCCAACGGTTACTCTTTATAGCAATATAAGACAATCAGATGAAGATTAAGCAACTTTATTAACATCATTTAGCACCCATTACAAATTTGCCCCTTTGACACACAATATAGCCATCGGTATCATTTATCCAGGTATATAGTTATATATACACCGGTCGATGAAAGAGCCGGCGTTGACACCATTGTTTCGGTGAAACCGTTTAGTTTGTATAATCTCTACATTTATAAATTTCAGTTAAATACGAACTAACAGTGAACAACATAACTACAGCCGTACAGCGATCCCAATTGCTTATATGCTAGACAATTCTTCCATTAGAAGGTCATATAGAAATGTTTACACATCAAGCAAAATCTAACAAAAATCTCGGTATTCCACAAACAACAGAAACTCAGACTTCAAATATACTGAATAATATTTCGTCTACCAAATTGCATACTGCATTTGCGTCGATGCAAGCATTAATATATAAACAAATAGATTTTTTTCCTGCATGTACAGGTGTCATCCCACCATTGGTTTTTGTTCTTTATTCTATAGTAAATAATACAAGTTTGAAGGCTTGTCATTAATGGAGAATCCCAAATAAAAGAAGTGAAACCTACATTTTACTGTTTGTCAACCTCTGTGCTATCAAAATATGATGAGAAAAGTAGGGGTCATGTGTCATATAAGAGATTTTTTTCTGCTCGGTATGTACACTGGTGACAAAGTGAAAGTAGACTCCCGAAATCATGTATTCATACCCCAATTTCAAAGCATCAATTATTTTTCTAAATTCACAATTCAAACATGACAATGCTATCAAAATGTTCAAAATATATCAATAATGCCATTCAAATAAAAAAATTGAGCATTAAAATAAGGAAAATGCATTTTTAAAGAAGAAGAAATGAGGATTATTTAAAACCGCCATTATGCGATGTGATACCCCACGGAAGCACTTCCTTTTTGCAATGGTGGTATTATGCCTATAAGGAAACTTTTTTTTTTTTAATTTCATAATTACCTCTTTTTAACTAAGTACTACCAATTTGAAGTAATACTGCCAAGTTGCAGGCATTAAATACTGAAATTTTTGTCAAAATACCACTTTTTACATGATCATTATATACAGGCGCGAGATGTTGACCGACATGCAATTTTGATGTGTTTGACTAATTTTACTAAAAAAACTTTTTTTTTTTACCTAATTCCATTAAAATTTTTACACCAAAATAGTCTCATGATACACTGAAGACATTATCTTACCAAAATACATTATTCAATACAATGTACATGCTAAAAATTGCACATTTCAATCATCCAAAATAAAAAATCTTCAAAATTTTGTGATTGTTCATGAAATTTCAATGTAGATATGCACATAAATGCTTTATTTGAGGCATAATCTTGCCAAAATGATGGGGTTTTTTTTTATGAAGCAAATGCCTCCAATTTGTCATTTAAGACTATGAGAGTGTAAAAAAGAGGTTATTTTACCTACAATTAACATTTGGGAAAATCACCCCCATTTCACTCAAGTCTCTCTTATAGGTGTCATCCCACCATAGATTTTTGTTCTTTATTCTATAGTAAATAATAAAAGTTTGAAGGCTTGTCATTCATGGAGAATCCCAATGAAAGAAGTGAAACCTACATTTTACTGTTTGTCAACCTCTGCACTATCAAAATATGATGAGAAAAGTAGGGGTCATGTGTCATATAAGAGATTTTTTTTCTGCTCAGTGTGTACACTGGTGACAAAGTGAAAGTAGACTCCCGAAATCATGTATTCATACCCCAATTTCCAAGCATCAATTATTTTTATAAATTCACAATTCAAACATGACAATGCTATTAAAATGTTCAAAATATATCAATAATGCCATTCAAATAAAAAAATGAGCATTAAAATAAGAAAAATGCATTTTTAAAGAAGAAGAAATGAGGATTATTTAAAACCGCCATTATGCGACTACCCCACGGAAGCACTTCCTTTTTGCAATGGTTGTACTACATTACCTTAATTCCAAATGTCAAAAAGGACGGCGCACTGTTCTACTAACATTCACATGGGAATCACGCTGCAAAGTGCACCTTACTTTTAAAGTGTCTACATCCCAATAACCATCAATTATCAGCTAGTGATAGCTGCTATTATTCTGTTATGTATGTTCTTTCACTTCCAGAATCTAACATCAATTGAATTTTTTCGTTAATTTCATTTGCCGGGTGTTTAACTCTTGTTGTAGCAGTTTGCATTAATTGATTGATTGATTGATTGAATATTTAGCGTCATTTTTATGCCATCGAGGGCTAACAGACGATCAGTTCACCTAACCACTGTTTCCTGGGATAAACCAATACTCGAGCACACCACGTGTCCGTAAGTAACTGATAACTTTCCCACTTGAATCAGTGGTGAGAGACGAATGATAATTAGACACAATGTCGTATATCAATCATCACGGAGACTGTTGCCGGGCGAGGGGTTCGAACTCACGACCCCTGGATTGATAGTCAGACGCGTAACCGACTGAGCTAATCGGGCCCGGCAGTTTGCATTAATACAATTTCATCTGATGTTATAAGAACATTTTCAGAAGAATATATTGCCGGAATATGGTGGAATTAACTCTTCAGTCAAATTTGTGATTTATCGTATTGAGACACTCCCCTTGACGACCACCTACACTACACATTTAGTGAATAAATAACGACATACAGTAAACATTATATAACGATCCAAATGAAACATAACATATTTTTTTCAATGGTAACAAATGCAAATTGAAAATCGAGCATTATTTTAAAAGCTGTTTCTTTCACAAATAAATTATAACCCTTTAAACAACATATGTGTACATTGACATGATAACAAAATAATTAAAACAGGTATATAAACATTTTAATGAGATAAAACGATACATAATATACCTATGATATACATTGTACATTATAATACACATAAGCAATTAACTAATACATTAAATGGTACAGAATAAATATTCATTTTTACATTTTGATATCGATTGTACATGAAAACAGTTTGGTACATATATGCAATAATCATTAATTAATAGTTTAAAGTTCAAAGAGCGTACAGTAAATAGTACTCAGTGATATAAAAGCACGGAAAATATAGAAATTATCAACTAAATCATATAAATGGTACGAAACATGGTATTGGTATATAAAAGTGTAGAATATTCATCAATAATAAGCTAATGACCTGAGAGCTGCAGAATATACAAATTTCATTAAATATTGATAAGAATGATACATAATTTTGATAATTAGCTAATGACATAAATATTACAAAACATACATCAACGTTAGCTCATTATATAAATGTTGCAGAATTTATATATTAATCTTAAACACTTATTTCAATTTTTTCAGCGGAGGCTAAGCTACGGATGGAGACACACATAAGCGACTTACGGAAGCTACATATCGATCATAAAACAAGATTAACAGATATGGCAGTAACACTGCTTCAAAGTAATAAGATAGTGGTAATTCAAGGCAAACCTGGAGTAGGCAAATCACACATTGCATTGAATGCTTTAAAGGGGATGACGGACTCTGTTTCCAGTTTGAAAACGTTGGTATTTAATGATCCGAACGTAAATGAAGTTAACGAAATGATAGATACCTCAAACAAATATCTACTACTTTTTGATGATTTTTTAGGCAGAATAAACATAGAAAGGACACACGTATCAGATTGGAATCGATACGTTTCAACATTGCTATCATATATTAAAGGTGGCATTGTGTTTGTAGTAATAACTATTAGAAAGAATATACGAAACAAATGTTCAAATGAAAGTGTTCACACAATTTTTGATGAGGTTTGGACGTTAGATTTAGATGAATCTTCAATCAACGTGGACGAAAAAAGAAACATGCTTAACAATTATGCCGATCACTTAGATATTGACATTTCAAAATTAGATATAGATAAAGTTATCAAAGAAACACAATATGGTGTCGGGTTCCCTTTACTTTGCCGAGTCATGAAAGGTAAAAATGTTCTAAATTTATTTACGAGACCTGTGGAAGTATTAAAAGAGGACATACTGTGTATGCCGGAAAAAGATAATGCAAGTTTTGTTTGTTTACTAATGACAATGTTCTGTGACGAAACCTTTAAGACATCACTACTTGATGATCGTGAGATACAATGCTTTGAGCAAATAAAAGAATACTTTGGAGCAAATACCCTGAATCAGCACACAATGCGAACGGAAGCACAATCTCTATTGCAGACATATCTTCGAATTAAGGAAGATGGGAGTTACACGTGTGTTCATGGTACAATCCTTGAAGCTATTTTTAAGGCAGCACTTGTTATAATTCCAGAAATTCTAATACAATATTGTCCATTAAAAACTATTGTTACATTTAGTGATACGTTTATAGAAGTTGAAACAAACAGGACATATATTCTGCAATATCAGTTGTTACTAAAACGTTTTAAAGAGACGTGTATTTTAGTAAAGTTATCACAAGATATAAAAATCATCGCGAGATCGTCACTATGGCAACAGTCAAACTTTATTAAAGTTGCCGTTCAAGTGATATCACCGGAAATGTGGTATCATGAAGACGACAGCACCAAATCGCTCGTAGTATATTTTGCTGGGTATGGATACATTGACATTATTGAAGCAATAGAAAATGAAATCAATAAACAACCATCATTAATAAGCGTCAGTCACAAGAAAATACAAAAAGAAAAAGCAATGGAAGAAGCGTGTCTTCATGGGAAAAGTAAAATAGTAAAATATTTAATAGGTTCTAAAATTACAATAACAGAAGATAGTATGTTCGCTACTGTAAAGGGAGGGAGCGTTGAGGTTATGGGACTGCTTCTGGATGCCGGTGGTAACATCAGTGCTCAGAGATATGACACTGGTGAAAATTTACTCCATGAAGTGTGTCGCCATGGTAATATTACAATGGCTCAATACATACTAGGAAGATGTGAAATATCTATGAAATTAGACCTTCTTGCGTCTGAAACAATAAACAAAAAACGGACACCGATTCTGTATGCAACACTTTATTCAACTGTTGAAATGTTGAAACTGTTGGTGGACTCAGGTTCTGACGTAATGAATAAGGATACAAGTAACAAAGGTTGCCTCCATCTGGCTGCAAGCAATGTAAATTCTACAACACTTGACTTGCTACAAGTCTTTATTTACCTTGTAAATAATGGAGTAGACCCGCTGGATGCCGATATTGAGAATAAAACTGTAATACATATATCGTCACAAACGGGACATTTGAAACTTGTGAACCATCTTTGTACCAGATATTCTAGTTTAATCAATATGACGGATAGTTATAACAACACTGCTGCTCATGATGCGGCAGAGGGAGGACAATTAGAATGTTTAGTTTATCTGATAGAGCAAGGTGTAGATCCGATGGCAACTAATTCCGCTGGTGGAACTACATTACATAGAGCGTCATATTACGGCCATTTGGATGTTGTGAAATATCTTTGTACCAAATATTCTAGTTTAATCAAGATGACAGATAATAACAACAACACTGCTGCTCATCATGCGGCACAGGGAGGACAATTAGAATGTTTAGTTTATCTTATAGAACAAGGTGTAGATCCGATGGCAACTAATTCCTCTGGTGGAACTACATTACATAATGCGTCATACAATGGCCATTTGGCGGTTGTGAAATATCTTTGTACCAAATATTCTAGTTTAATCAATATGACAGATAAAAGAAACAACACTGCTGCTTTTTATGCGGCACAGGCAGGACAATTAGAATGTTTAGTTTATCTTATAGAACAAGGTGTAGATCCGATGGCAACTAATTCCGCTGGTGGAACTACATTACATGAAACGTCATACAACGGCCATTTGGCGGTTGTGAAATATCTTTGTACCAAATATTCTAGTTTAATCAATATGACGGATGAAACAAACAACACTGCTGCTCATCATGCGGCAGAGGGAGGACAATTAGAATGTTTAGTTTATCTTATAGAACAAGGTGTAGATCCGATGGCAACTAATTCCGCTGGTGGAACTACATTAAATGGAGCATCATTAAACGGCCGTTTGGATGTTGTGAAATATCTTTGTACCAAGTATTCTAGATTAATCAAAATGACGGATAATGAAAACAACACTGCTGCTCATGATGCGGCAGCGGGAGGACAATTAGAATGTTTAGTTTATCTTATAGAACAAGGTGTAGATCCGATGGGAATTAATTCCGCTGGTGAAACTACATTATATGAAGCGTCATACAACGGCCATTTGGCGGTTGTGAAATATCTTTGTACCAAATATTCTAGTTTAATCAATATGACGAATAATAATAACAACACTGCTGCTCATGATGCGGCAGAGAGAGGACAATTAGAATGTTTAGTTTATCTTATAGAACAAGGTGTAGATCCGATGGCAACTAATTCCGCTGGTGGAACTATATTACATAAAGCGTCATCCAACGGACATTTTGATGTCGTGAAATATCTTTGTACCAAATATTCTAGTTTAATCAAAATGACGGATAATATTAACAACACTGCTGCTTATTATGCGGCAGCGGGAGGACAATTACAATGTTTAGTTTATCTTATAGAAAAAGGTTTAGATCCGATGGCAACTAATTCCGCTGGTGGAACTACATTACATAGAGCGTCATACAACGGCCATTTGGCGGTTGTGAAATATCTTTGTACCAAATATTCTAGTTTAATCAATATGACGGATAAAAAAAACAACACTGCTGCTCATCATGCGGTAGAGGGAGCACAATTAGAATGTTTAGTTTATCTTATAGAACAAGGTGTAGATCCGATCGCAACTAATTCCTCTGGTGGAACTACATTACATAATGCGTCATACAACGGCCATTTGGCGGTTGTGAAATATCTTTGTACCAAATATTCTAGTTTAATCAATATGACAGATAAAAGAAACAACACTGCTGCTTTTTATGCGGCACAGGCAGGACAATTAGAATGTTTAGTTTATCTTATAGAACAAGGTGTAGATCCGATGGCAACTAATTCCGCTGGTGGAACTACATTACATAATGCGTCATACCACGGCCATTTGGCGGTTGTGAAATATCTTTGTACCAAATATTCTAGTTTAATCAATATGACAGATAAAAAAAACAACACTGCTGCTCATGATGCGGCAGAGGGAGGAAAATTAGAATGTTTAGTTTATCTTATAGAACAAGGTGTAGATCCGATGGCAACTGATTCCGCTGGTGGAACTACATTACATGAAACGTCATACAACGGCCATTTGGCGGTTGTGAAATATCTTTGTACCAAATTTTCTAGTTTAATCAATATAACGGATAAAAAAAACAACACTGCTGCTCATGATGCGGCAGAGGCAGGACAATTAGAATGTTTCGTTTATCTTATAGAACAAGGTGTAGATCCGATGGCAACGAATTCCGCTGGTGGAACTACATTACATAGAGCGTCATACAACGGCCATTTGGCGGTTGTGAAATATCTTTGTACCAAATATTCTAGTTTAATCAATATGACGGATAAAACAAACAACACTGCTGCTCATCATGCGGCACAGGGAGGACAATTAGAATGTTTAGTTTATCTTATAGAACAAGGTGTAGATCCGATGGCAACCAATTCCGCTGGTGGAACTACATTACATGAAACATCATACAACGGCCATTTGGCGGTTGTGAAATATCTTTGTACCAAATATTCTAGTTTAATCAATGTGACGGATGAAACAAACAACACTGCTGCTCATCATGCGGCAGAGGGAGGACAATTAGAATGTTTAGTTTATCTTATAGAACAAGGTGTAGATCCGATGGCAACTAATTCCGCTGGTGGAACTACATTAAATAGAGCGTCATACAACGGCCATTTGGCGGTTGTGAAATATCTTTGTACCAAATATTCTAGTTTAATCAATATGACGGATAAAAAAAACAACACTGCTGCTCATGATGCGGCAGCGGGAGGACAATTACAATGTTTAGTTTATCTTATAGGACAAGGCGTAGATCCGATGGCAACTAATTCCGCTGGTGGAACTACATTACATAGAGCGTCATACAACGGCCATTTGGCGGTTGTGAAATATCTTTGTACCAAATCTTCTAGTTTAATCAATATAACGGATAAAAAAAACAACACTGCTGCTCATAATGCGGTAGTGGGAGGACAATTAGAATGTTTAGTTTATCTTATAAAACAAGGTGTAGATCCGATGGCAACTTATTCCGCTGGTGGAACTACATTACATATTGCATCATACAACGGCCATTTGGCGGTTGTGAAATATCTTTGTACCAAATATTCTAGTTTAATCAATGTGACGGATGAAACAAACAACACTGCTGCTCATCATGCGGCAGAGGGAGGACAATTAGAATGTTTAGTTTATCTTATAGAACAAGGTGTAGATCCGATGGCAACTAATTCCGCTGGTGGAACTACATTAAATAGAGCGTCATACAACGGCCATTTGGCGGTTGTGAAATATCTTTGTACCAAATATTCTAGTTTAATCAATATGACGGATAAAAAAAACAACACTGCTGCTCATGATGCGGCAGCGGGAGGACAATTACAATGTTTAGTTTATCTTATAGGACAAGGCGTAGATCCGATGGCAACTAATTCCGCTGGTGGAACTACATTACATAGAGCGTCATACAACGGCCATTTGGCGGTTGTGAAATATCTTTGTACCAAATCTTCTAGTTTAATCAATATAACGGATAAAAAAAACAACACTGCTGCTCATAATGCGGTAGTGGGAGGACAATTAGAATGTTTAGTTTATCTTATAGAACAAGGTGTAGATCCGATGGCAACTTATTCCGCTGGTGGAACTACATTACATATTGCGTCATACAACGGCCATTTGGCGGTTGTGAAATATCTTTGTACCAAATATTCTAGTTTAATCAATATGACGGATAAAAAAAACAACACTGCTGCTCATTATGCGGCAGAGGAAGGACAATTAGAATGTTTAGTTTATCTTATAGAACAAGGTGTAGATCCGATGGCAAGTAATTACATTGGTAGAACTACATTACATAGAGCGTCATACAACGGCCGTTTTGAGGTTGTAAAATATCTTTGTACCAAATATTCTAGTTTAATCAAAATGACGGATAATAATAACAACACTGCTGCTCATGATGCGTCACGGGGAGGACAATTAGAATGTTTAGTTTATCTTATAGAAAAAGGTGTAGATCCGACTGCCATTAATTCCGCTGGTCAAACTGTATTACATAGAGCGGCTCGCAACGGCCATTTGGAGGTTGAGAAATATCTTCGTGATAATTATGTTGATTTAATTCCTATTGCGAATAATTACAAACATACATCTGCTCATCATAGGGCACGACGAGGTCAATCGAAATGTTTTATTTTATAGACACCAGAGATATATAGGCTCTATCAATCGATAAGTTCTAAGTGTTATTCATGTATGCCATGTGTAATCCTGTCAAATGGCACGCACAAACTTTAATATTTAATTATCTTTCTAGAATAATAATCGAATCCTAAATTCACCATTAGGACCTTTATAATTAACAAACAATGAAACATTTAAAACTATACATAAACAGCATCAGGTGCATATAAATTAGTATTATACATCATATGTAGAAAAACAGTACAGGGGCCTTGATAAATCAGCCAACAATATATCAGATTTAGATTATACATTAACAGGGTCATTATGAATTAGCATTTACATCATATGTAGTATATAAAAAAACAGTACAAGGGTCTTTATCAATAAGTCAACAATATATCAGATTTGGATTAAGCATTAACAAGGTCGTTATAAATCATTAGTATCCACTTAAAATAGCTATTCCAATGAGCTTCGAGCATTTGTACCACGTGACTGCATATTGTATGCTTCAAACCGGAAGCGTCCCGAAAATCCGGATAGATCTTTTGTATTGGTCAGCTACCACCATTGAGAGGAGCTCTCTGATTGGCTGAAAAAAGTATTGGGATGTTCAGGGCATATATTTTTATAGTAAGCTTATTTCTGGTTGGATGAAAATGTCAAACTTGCAAATGATCACAATAAAATATAAGTTTAATATGTTTGTGTCTGTGACTGATCAATTCATTTTATTAAGGAAACTGTATAGAAAATAAAATCGGTGAAATTTAGTTTTTTTCACGCTTAAAGTGGGGATACCCAACTTCAGGGGGCAAAAAGTGGTAAAAAGGAATACTTTTGACCCCATTTTGGGGAAATTGTAATTTGAGACTAGGATAGCACTTTAATATGATGTAGGACTTTCTGGTCCGCGAATGGTAGAAATAGTGAAAATTAGGTCAAACGTTATAATGTAAGTCTATGGAAAACGCAATGGTGGTAGCTGACCTATTGGACGGTTGGACCGTCCTGATAATCGGACTTTAACAAAATATTGGACTTTAAAGAACGGTAACTCTAACGATGTAAATACTCCGCAAATTTTGATATAAGATAAATCACTGAGGCACTCCTAATGAACATTGTGTTGTTTGAAACAACAAGCAACATGTATATTGAGAAACTGAAGTATACATCATTCCAAAAGATATAGATACTTAAAATTTATAATTTAAAAAAAGAAAGAAAGTATCTGTGATACAGGAATTATATTAATATTGATATATCTATTTTTAAAAAGAGAAAACTTTAATATTATCAAAAAAAATGTAATAAACATTAGTCTACCTGTTATTTTTCGTATTTTTTAAAAAAATGACTTTTTTTTTATAAAATTTTGATTAAATATTGTGTTTCATATGAAAAGAACTCTAGGTGAATAATAAAAATGTCATTATACAGTTCACTGTACAATATGGATTGCAGCGTCTCGTCCAATACAGGTTTTCAACCATAATATTGACTTGTAAAATATAAATCCATATTGTACAGTGAACTGTATAATAACATCACAGTATTAGTATAAAAACAATACAAGGGCCTTTATATTTGTAACGTAAATATGATAGCCTTGTACCTTTGTTAGCTTTGTGAGTTATCAAAATAGTCCGGTTACCAAATAACACATTGTTCGTATTAATATGTCAGCTAGTATGAAATTGATGAACATACATAACAAGATATGTACTTGATGTTCAACATGGCTAAGAGATGTCACGTGATAGATGCACTTTCTGTGTTTTGTTTTGTGTTGGTGTTTTTATGTTTGTGCTTTTTTGTAATAGTAAACTAGTGATATAATTCATATTCGTGGAATTGACCTGACGGACTGTCAATTAAAAAATTCGATTATCTTTCATCGATCGATATTGTTTTCAAGGCCGCCGTTTTCCTTAGACAAGTATCACTACATTGAATTACATTGTGTTTACTTGGACAAACAACGCCACGTGGCCGGTGGGTGGGGCGGTAGTCGGTATTGCGTCAGGTCATTTGAACTTGAACATGTTTATAGTATTGTATGTGACATGTAGTACTACGTACAGTTTATTCTATGTGTCATTTGTACTACACGTATCGCTTAAACTATCATAAATCAGACAAATAAGATGTGTGTCTGGTTGTCTGTAATAAAATACAGTTGCTGCAATCGGTGACTTACATGTATTTGTAATAAAATAAAATTGTTACACTCAACAAATACATGTAATAATTAATCATTGTTGCTAAAATTCTTAGCATATTACAGAAACAGAAAAAACAAAATGTTTCTGAACAAAATATTTTTAAAATATTTAATTTTTATAATTGATTTCATACAATTAATACTGAATATATGGGCTCACAAAGGATGCCTTTCTTTTATACTGACTTAAATGTAATTATTTATTTACAACAGCTCGATTGTTCTTTAAATGATATGTTTTAATTTCATGCTTAGTGGTGAAATATATAGATTTCTCAGTGAACATATTTTAAATAATTTCACTGTTAAAACTGGTAAATCTATAATGGTAATTTTATTGTTTTTAATTATATAAAGAAAACAAAAATGTTGTATTCAGATATCAGTTATATTTCACTCGTGAACACTCGAATTAGCATGCTGGCACGAGTGTCCACGTGATGCACAGGAAATGATATTTCACTAAAATCAATAATCAAATAAAAGAAGAAATACACTTATTCTCTCTGAGTAATATTTTGTCCAAATATTATGTTCAAATAACACCTGTCGTTGTTGTAAAACTGATTAAAATAACGTATATAATGCCAAATAGTGTTGTCCTACTTTCTCAGCCAATAAAATTGCTCAGATTTTTCAAATAGAACACCATGAACTTTCTATTTTACATAGAACGTTATGACCGTCTGTAGATGTAGACTTACTTCCTCAGCCAATGAAATAATTAGATTTTTCAAAATAGAACAACATGAACCTTCTATTTTACATAGAACGTTATGACTGTCAGTAGATGTAGACCTACTACCTCAGCCAATGAAATCGCTCAGATTTTTCAAAATAGACCACCATGAACTTTCTTTTTTACATAGAATGTTATGACCGTCAGTAGATGTTGACCTACTTCCTCAGCCAATGAAATCGCTCAGAATTTTCAAAATAGAACACCATGAACTTTCGATTTTACATAGAACGTAATGACCGTCAGTAGATGTTGACCTACTACCTCAGCCAATAAAATTGCTCAGATTTTTCAAAATAGAACACTATGAACTTTCTATTTTACATAGAACGTTATGACCGTCAGTAGATGTAGACTTACTACCTCAGCCAATGAAATAATTAGATTTTTCAAAATAGAACAACATGAACCTTCTATTTTACATAGAACGTTATGACCGTCAGTAGATGTAGACCTACTACCTCAGCCAATGAAATCGCTCAGATTTTTCAAAATAGACCACCATGAACTTTCTATTTTACATAGAACGTTATGACCGTCAGTAGATGTCGACCTACTACCTCAGCCAATGAAATCGCTTCAGGAACTAGAAAGTAGATCAACATCTAAGCCGCTTAGAAGTTACATGGATTATTTCTACAAGCGTAGAAAATCCCACATAACTTTTAACATACTAATTAAACACATTGACACACATATAATTACAATATATAAAGGAACTTACATACATGAAAGTGCTCATTAATTATTGCATTTATTTAACGAGTTGTCATGTTAAAATATTATGCGAGGCTCTGCCGAACATATCATATATAAACACGAATGTAAAATTATTTTCTATCAATTCGAACAAGATTGTATTTGCACAACTATCGTCTTTCACCACGTTGATTGAAGAAGTTTGAGGTTTAGCATCCATCCAACAATGTTTCATTTTTATCGCTACGTTGTCTATTTGAGACATTCTTGTCACATTGCAGTATCATGTCGCAGACATATGGCATGACAATCCACCTAGTCACAGTATACTGACACCGTGCCGGTCAGACATAGACATCTAAATGCAAAGTGTCAAGAGAGGAAGTTTCTAGTTTCATTTGCCTTTGGTATGACCCGACAGGGGATTGAACTCACGATCTTCAGCATGCAAGGTGGTAGCTCTACCCCCAAGGTAAACACGGTTAATTTCATTTTAACCAGAGACAGATTATCGATTGATTGATTGATTGATTGAATATGTATCGTCATTTTTTTGCCATCGAGGGCTAACAGACGATCAGTTAACCTAACCACTGTTTCCTGGGATTACCAAGGCCTCGAGCACACCCCATCTCCGCAAGTAACTGATAACTTTCCCGCTTGAATCAATGGTGAGAGACGAATGTAAATGAGACACAATGTCATATATCAATCATCATGGAGACTGTTGCCGGGCGGGGGATTCGACTGAGCTAATCGGGCCCGGCTAGAGAAAGATTAAAATATATCTGTGAAAACTACCACATAAAGTCACTTATCTCTGTTTATAAGTATCTGGTATTGACTTTTCAAAGATCAACTCCTCACCAAGTCAACCGTTCGCCATAATTGTCTTCATTTAACCTAGCACTTTAAAAGGCATCTTCCATAAAATCATATGCTTGCGGTCAGTAGGTGCTAACGACATGATTTTGGACAACAATTAATGGAGGCACTTTCATTTTCAATATCAGTAGTAGTATCAATGGTAGTGAGATGAAGGGCGTACTCCGGACCATCTACTCTTGACAGTGACAGTGACAAATCCTGATAATGGTAGTGAGATGAAGGGCGTACTCCGGACCATCAACTCTTGACAGTGACAGTGACAGTGACAAATCCTGATAATGGTAGTGAGATGAAGGGCGTACTCCGGACCATCTACTCATGACAGTGACAGTGACAAATCCTGATAATGGTAGTGAGATGACGGGCGTACTCCGGACCATCTACGCTCGACAGTGACAGTGACAAATCCTGATAATGGTAGTGAGATGAAGAGCGTACTCCGGACCATCAACTCTTGACAGTGACAGTGACAGTGACAAATCCTGATAATGGTAGTGAGATGAAGGGCGTACTCCGGACCAACATTTGACAGTGACAGTGACAAATCCTGATAATGTTAGTGAGATGAAGGGCGTACTGCGGACCATCTACTCTTGACAGTGACAGTGACAGTGACAAATTCTGATAATGGTAGTGAGACGAAGGGCGTACTCCGGACCATCTACTCTTGACAGTGACAGTGACAAATCCTGACTTGTTGTTTATACTGTAGTGAACTGACACTGATCAATTGACATAATAACATGTATTTGTCAGATGCGTATGTTCATCTGATATGTTGTTGGGACTGCTAATGCTGTCTCTGCTGTTGTTGTTGTAATCAATTCTGTGATAATCTCATAATGATATACAGTATTTTATACGTGTATGACAGTTGTTCACAATAATTTTTGACAGTATCATTCTTCGTCAACTTGCAATATTCGAATCCCACTCTTCAACAAATGTCTGTCAACATGCTTGATTAAGCTCAGCGAAAAACATGCCATTTTTATTTAATGGTTAACGAGACCTAAAGAGACCCTTCACTGACGGAAGCATAATTTTCGACTTTTAACCTGATCTCTTGTCATTATTCTTAAGTGTGCTGGTGTTTTTTTCTGATATTAAACGCATCGAAACAATAATGTTTATTATTATAATATTTTTATGGCGTATTGAGTAAAAAGCTTGTATAAAAATCAATGCATATGGATTTCGCAAGACTCCATATAAGGAATGCACAATACTTTCGCCACGCCCAAAACTACTCGTTGGGTGTTTTCGTACTGGGGAAGGGCTATAGTGTGGAGTCAAGTGGCGCCGACTTTATATTCATCAACAAAACTAACTACTGCTATCTTAAAATGTAGTGTACATTCTCAGTCATCATTCGGCATTATGTGAAACTGACTTAATTCCATAAATCTCACTTTTTTAATAGAAATAACATTTGTAAAGTAAGCAAAACAGAATCAAATGAGTTGCTTGTATTGAATTAAAACAAATATTGCTGATAGGTAAAACTACAGGTCGTAATATAGAACGACTCTAGAACGTCTCAATAGCGGATTCAGGGTGAACAGAACACCCGCTTAAAGATAGCAATTATAGCTAAACTGACTGAAAATTTGGCTCAAGTATCAGCTAAAAACATAACATGCTCCTTTAAATTTTATATTCTCTCCCAAAATCACGAGTTATCCCCCCCCCCCCGCCCAGACACACACACGTGCTGAACTTCAATGTCATGAATGCGTCACAGACGCTCACATAACCATTGCTACATAAGCGTAGGAGACGAGATGTGATCTTTTTCAGCTCAGAAGGAAAATGGCCTTAATTTTCACGAAAAAATGACTATCACAATTTATTTTATCTAATCCACCTTATGTTAACTGGTTACAAAAAAATGGGGTGAATTTTTAACATGTATTCTGAAACTAGGTCTATACGTGTTGTACAGACGGTACTTTTTAACAACGAAGGTCACTGTGATTATTTTTTTACTATGTTTATTTATTTATGTGATGATGTACCAATATCGTTTGTGTAGAGCAGTTCTCCTTAAATTGATCTGCAAACGTTTAAACGTCAAAATATACACAAAAGTAAATAACTACAATATAATTATTATAATAATCCTAAAGGTTCACTTAAATGCAGCATTTGGCGTCTCCAAATACCAAAAAACCCATACCACCTCCTAGTAAACATATACACAGCTCTTAGAGACATATGACGTGACGGATGTAGAGAGTATAAAGTCCTTAATTTCATTCCTATACAACCCACCCCACCAACACAGAATTAAATGTGTTAACAGAATAAAGATCAATGATAATTCATTTGTTGGAAACAAAATATGTACAGGCCATTTTTTTTAAAAAATGCTATTCATCAATCAGTCTCAGATACAATCCTTGGTTTTGGGAGACGAAAGCTATTCGGGTAGAAAAAGTCATTTGAGGGTCAATTGTATAATAAAGGAGATCCAGCACTTTTACAAAAATGCAACCAAGATTGCATTCTAACGGAAGGAATTTTCACATACGGGGGAATGATAGGGCGAGACATGGAGGCTGTTGCTACAGGCCAAGAAGAAGTCTTGTGTGAAGCGTATTTGGGCCATAGAATAGGTATGATTGGAAAATTGGGCAAATGCTACAAAATGCTGGCGTTAGTATAAAGTGACCCGGGGGTCACGCAATCTACGTTGATGCTAGAAAGGTTCTTCCTCACTTACCAAGTCACCAATATTCGGCATGGACGCTAGCATGTGAAGTGTACCTTAAATTAGGCATCAGGTCAGCAGAAATAGGAACTGTTATGTTTGGTGGAGACAATAATGTTCGCGATTTTGATTTTCTGCGACTGGCTATACCTCGTCGAGTTTACACAATGTCACATCTTGAATATGTGGTCGAGGCATTCAAGAAGATTCTGCTTCGGGCGTCATCAATTAGAGGAATGCAGATAGAAAGTTAAAGCATCAAATTGTCTTCGTCATTTTACGGCAGAAATGGAGTATGTATCATCATCACGAGTATCATCATCTGTAGCATCATCACTTGTATCATCATCATCACATGTATCATTATGTGTATCATCATCACGTATATCATCATGTGTATCATCATCACGTGTATCATCATCTGTAGCATCATCACGTGTATCATTATGTGTATCATCATCACGTATATTATCATATGCAGCATTATCACGTGTATCATGGTGTATATCATCATCAAGAGTATGACCATGTGTTTCATCATCACGTGTATCATCATATGTAGCATCATCACGTGTATCAACATCACATGTATCATCATCACATGTATCATCATCATGTGTATCATTATCACGTGTATCATCATATGTAGCATCATCACGTGTATCATCATGTGTATCATTATCACGTGTATCATCATGTGTATCATCATCACGTATATAATCAGCATGTATATCATCATCGAGAGTATGATCATGTGTTTCATCATCACGTGTATCATCATCACGTGTATCATCACGTATATCATCATCACGTGTATCATCATGTGTATCATCATCACGAGTATGATCATGTGTTTCATCATCACGTGTATCATCATCATGTGTATCGTCATCATGTGTATCACCATCACGTGTATCATCATCATGTGTATCATCATCATGTTATCATCATCACGTGTATCATTATGTGTATCATCATCACGTGTATCATCATGTGTATCATCATGATGTGTATCATCATGTGTATCATTATCACGTGTATCATAAGCATGTGTTTCATCAGCATGTGTATCATCATGTGTATCATCATCACGTGTATCATACCATCATGTGTATCATCAGTATGTGCATCAGCATCACGTGTATCATCATCATGTGTATCATCATCATGTTATCATCACCACGTGCATCATCACGAGTATCATTATCACGTAAATCATCATCACGTGTATCCTCATCACGTGTATCATCATGTGTATCATCATTACGTGTATCATTATGTGTATCTTCATCACGTGTATCATCACCACGTGCATCATCACGAGTATCATTATCACGTAAATCATCATCATGTGTATCCTCATCACGTGTATCATCATGTGTATCATCATTACGTTTATCATCATCACGTGTATCATCATCAAGTGTATCATCAGCATGTGTATCATCAGCACGTGTATCATTATCACGTGTATCATCATCACGTTTATCATCAGCAAGGGTATCAGCATCACGTGTATCATCATCACGTGTATCATCATCATGTATATCATCATCACGTATATCATCAGCATGTGTATCATCAGCACGTATATCATCATCACTTGTATCATCAGCATGTGTATCATCATCACGTGTATCATCAGCATGTGTATCATCAGTATGGATATCATCATCACGTGTATCATCAGCATGTGTATCATCACGTGTATCATCATCATCATGTATATCATCATCACGTATATCATCAGCATGGGTATCATCAGCATGTGTATCATAATCACGTGTATTGTCAGCATTTGTATCATATCACGTGTGTCATAATCACGTGTATCATCAGCATATGTATCACCATCACGTTTATCATCACGTATATCATCATCACGTGTATCATCAGCATGTGTATCATCATCACGTTTATCATCATCACGTGTATCATCAGCATGTGTATCATCATCACGTGTATCATCATGTGTATCATCATCACGTGTATCATCACCATCACGTGTATCATCATCATGTGCATCAGCATCACGTGTATCATCATCATGTGTATCATCATCATGTGTATCATCTACTTGAGAAAAGCATATATCTGAATTGTAGTTTGTGTATATTTAACTGATTACGGGATTGCGTTAAAACATGATATTTCAATCATTTTAAGGCATATGTGTTTTCCCATCAACGTATCTAATATTAAAATGAGAAAAAAAGTTCATATATGGAACGACAACGTTGCTTATTAAAGCATATTTTAGTAAATACTATATTGTTAATAAGGGGAATCACTCTTACGATGAATTGTCAATAAACATAATTGTATTATCCCTACATGGACTGTAGCTGTTAAACAAATGACCACCTGTTATCGTTTGTTATGATTAAAACGATATAGATATATCACAGATCAGAACATTTATTGACTTTGGATAATATTGTACATGGCATATGTATGACGTTACGCCATTGTGCGCCGATATTTTCATTTGATTAATATAGTAACTGTTCATTATGCTTAGCAAAATCTAGTATGCATTTTCCGTCTGTATAATTTGATAATGTATCACGGTCACAATTTTTTACACAAGAACATAAGTGAACTATATATATAGATATTAAGAAAATGTGGTGCGTGAATGTGGTTTATATGATCGTTAACATACTTCTGTGTGTAGTTACTACTGTTTACAACATTGAATGGATGATAACGTGTTTCTCTATTATCAAAGTATTATACACATTCAAATAAAACATAGTTCTATTGGTTACTTTTAGTACTTGAAATGGAAACACATTATGCTTACAATATTTATCTTAAATATACTTGTATTTTTGCATCGGACATTTTGCATCATTGCACCTTTATTGAAGACCATTGAACACCATTCCAATAGAAGCGATCTATAAGGTAATAACAATGTAATTTATTCTATCCAAATAGGATAAAATAATATATAAACCTGTTGAGCAACATGCTTTAACAATTTGTTTAGTCGAAAACATGACTGTACCGTCTCGCCATGACCGTTCTGAATAGGCAAAGGGGACATTTTCTTAGAGGTTATTAAAACGTGAAGCCCCTGTGTGGTTCCATTTAAAACAGACCAAATGAACACCGTCACTGAAAATACTCTAATCCGCTTCCACAATATCTGGCTATCTTATGGATACCCCATTCAATTGTAGGACTTCAGGGCCACCTTACTATTATCCCATACCCGTATTTTATATAAAGCCTTATTGTTATGTTCACCCCAGAAAGACGAGGTAAAATCTGATACCAAACTAATAACACCCCGGGAATTAATTCTTTTATAAACTGTAACAACTTTACAATGGTGTTTCTCAGTTCGCGGCGGGTATTTGTCCAATATCGTATATGAGGAGCGTCCTCCAACGACAACAAAAATCTCAACGTCCTTCGTAACTGTTAGCAACGCATTCCAATCTTCCCTTGTCACCATAGGCTTGCACCATATCGTTTTAATATCAAGCTGACGCCAACTGCTGTGGACTGCCTCGCAAAGGTAAATGCTCTTTTGATGATGGACGACCCCACGATCCATACTCTAGTACTGACATCTGCAATACTTAACTTGCAGTCAGTAATAAGCACATTAAAACCCTAGCTTTTCAGTCGGTACTCTTATATATCTTTTAAATGATTTCGACTCCCATCTACCTAGTTATTTTATGCCACTATCCGACATACCCTATTTTGCGGTTGTCCCAATCCGAAACGATGAAATTTGTATCTGGCCGAATCAACTCCTAAGGCTACAAGTGTTTTTTTCAAAACTGAACTAAACTGATAGTCGGTTTCGGAGGAGCCCCCTAAATGTATGAATAACTGACCATTTGCCAGTCTTGACTGCAATGCTTTAAGCGTTACTTTCATTTTTATCCAAAACGTAAATCAAGCATTGTCTTAATTCGTTTAGCTTTTCGGACGGAATTCTGACTTTCTTTTCAAGTGAGTCAATTTCTACACCTATAAATGTCAATACCTGTGTAGGACCAAAAGTTTTATCACTTGCATCTCTAAACATAAGTTATCAAATAAACACATTAATGCACTGCATTCACTATATTCTTTCTTGCCACCAAACAAAAAATCATCCAAATAATGAAGAACACAACAAGCTCTACCCTTTGTTTTAATGCCCACTCCAAAGAGGTTGAAAACTTTTAAAAAATCGAGCATGAAATAGAACATCCCATATAGGTACTTTCCTCCTAAACTAAAGCCTGGTAGCTCATAGTCCGATGGATGGCTTGGTAATAACTTAAGTGCAGATTTAATATCCATTTTTCCTAGTAAGGTCCCGTCCAAGGGTACTGACCATGGTCGCTGCTTCATCAAATGAGATGTAATGAAATTCACACAATTCTTCACTATTAAAGCCATTTACACTTGAACCAGGAGGATGTGGCAAATGTTGTATGAGTCCAAAAGTTTTATCTTTTTTAGTCACAATAATAATGGGGGATAATCTAATATTGGGAAATGGTTTCACCTCACTAGCTCAAGGTGTAAACCCACCATTGACTTTTGTTCTTTATTCTATAGTAAATAGTAAAAGTTTGAAGGCTTGTCATTCATAAAGAAACCCAAATGAAAGAAGTGAAACCTACATTTTACTGTTTGTCAACTTCTGCACTATCATAATATGATGAGAAAAGTAGATAAGAATTTTTTTCTGCTCAGTGTGTATACACTGGTGACAAAGTGAAAGTAGACTTCCGAAATCATGTATTCATACCCCAGTTTCCAAGTATCAATTTTTCTTTCTAAATTCACAATTTAAACATGACAATGCTATCAAAATGTTCAAAATACATCAATAATGCCATTTTAATAAAAAATGAGCATTAAAATAAGGAAAATGCATTTTTAAAGAAGAAGAAATGAGGATTATTTATAACCGCCATTATGCGACTACTGTAACATTATGGGATGCTAGTGAGATGTTAGAATTGAAGATACTTCATTTGACATAAATAAATATATTGATGTATGTATGTATTGAGAAACATTATACGTATAAATAAAGAAAACTTGAATCTTGAATCTATGACAGTTTAATGAGATAGGATGACAGTTTACTGGAGATAAATGATAGCCTAGGGTTATCTTGATGTATTGCTGTCAAGGTAATTGTGGGCTGGACTTTAAGATCGGTAATTGGTTAATTGACCAATAGTAATGTAGGAATTAATTGTCCAATGAGAGAATAGCTGTTTATTCATGCAGGGACTGGTTTTTAGCATAGAGTGGACAGAGTGTTGAGTTTGAGCCACGGTCAGAGTAAGATGTTAGTTAGACTAGGTTTAGTTTAAACGAGCAGTAGCGAGTTTAAAAATGTTAGCTTGTGACTTTGAACTTATGAGAACTTTATAATTATGTGAATAAAGTTTACTTATGATATACAAGAGTTGTTGAGTCGATTATGCAATATGTGTATGTTAAATGGTGCCGCTATTCCAGGACTGGATTGGATTAACACAACGCAGAGTATAGACCACGTATACGACATGGAGATGAAGAAAGAACCGGTGAGTGTGTTTATGTGATTTATTTTCTTACAATTACGAAAATGACAGACCAAAATGTTGCTTCTGTATTTAAAAACTTAGCAGATCAATTAGCACAATTAAATAATCATGTTGGAGCTCAGGGAATTAGAAAATTCATAAAACATTTTGTTGGAGATTCGAAACAATTTAAAACTTGGGTCAAAAATATTAAAAAATATGCAATTTTTACAAAAATAGATGAAAGTCAAATCAAACTAATAGCATTACAAGCCAGTAAGGGGGTAGTAAGCGATTTCATTCAAAGCTGGATAATTAATAATCCTAGTACAACTTGGTTACAATTGAAAAATGAACTTACAAAGCAATACGCTGAGGTAATAGATTCTCATCATTCGTTAATGTTACTGGGTACAATTTTGCAAAAACCAAATGAAAATGTACAAAATTATGCAGAAAGATTGCTAGATTTGGGTCAAGATGCATTCCAAGAATATCAGGGAGATTTACAATTTATTGAAAAAATGTTGGTTGGTTATTTCATAAATGGATTGTTGTATGATTATATGAAAATGAGGTTAATGAGAGAAAATCACATAACTCTCCAAGAAGCAGTCAATTCGGCCATGACAGAACAAAATCTTAGGAAAAAAATAGAATTAAAAACAGGTCAAAATGGAAGAAATATTTTTCAAAAGAGAAATCAGATGAAATTGCTAAATGATAATGAAAACCAGGTTATCAGTAAAAGATCCACAGGTTACAAACAAAGCAATGCTCAAGGCAAAAAGTTAAGATCAAGTCAAAATTCAGGAAATGATTTTCATAATAGACCACAGATAAACTCTCAAAATGGCAAGGAAAATCAGGTTATCAGTAAAAGATCAAGTATCAACTAAGTATTCTAAACGACTGTTGTAGGTACTTCTATTTTAAAATCGTTGGTGCGGCCCTCAACTCAATAATCATTAAAGTCATAGTTATACTGATTAAATCATAACAGTTTTATGTATTAAGATTAAATTGTCTAATGTGGTTGCAGTGTAATTGTATGTATTGTATTGTATTGAGTGGCTTCCAACATATCACGACGACGCATATTCGATATAATAAGTCGATCACTGTATTGCCGCACACATATGGCTACAAGACAATTATTTAATAGTTACGTTGACTGTTTAGTTGGCTTTGTAACTAAGTAACTAAGTATTAGTTGGTGGTTATTTTGGTGACGACAAAACAGAAAACAGAATGATTGTATTTTATATTACTTGAAATAGTTAAGATGAGCGGTTTTTTGTTGTTGTTTTTTTACAGAAATAGCACGAAATTCATTTTAGTTTATCGGTTGGTGGGTTATTTTGTGTACTAGAAGTATTTTGTTGGTTTATGGTGGGTGAGGCAATTGCTTTACCTGTTGTTGTTATTTCGGTTGACTGTTTTGTAAGACCTTTTTGATGGATTAATGGTCAAATTATTGATTCATAAACGTAGTAATTCAGTGTGATCTATTAATTTATCTCGATTTTGATTGATTCATTGATGATTGTTTTATTGTTTGATAGATTGACTATTAATAAAGTGTTAATCGATTATTGATTTTGCAATTGATTAATCTATTTACGGGAATCTTGGTTACATTATGTTTACGAAAATAAACGGTAATTTATGTAATCATTGTCGTTTATAGAACGAAATGACAGATCAATAACTGCGATTTAACTCAAATATCTCCATTAAGTATAGTTTTCTTTTGTTTTGTATAACATTGACACTGCTAATAAAAAATACAGTTCATTCTATATGCATTAATCAATATGAAACAAGATAACGTCTCGTAAGTCTTCATTGTACAATAATGCCAATTTCAGCAGAACTAAATTATGTATATGGGTCTTCCGTGGCCAAGTGATCTAAATCGTCATCTCACGATCACTTTCATCTCACCGCTAAGGTAGGAGGTTGGTGTCCCGCTCGCTGTTATAATTTCATGCGAGAAAGTTTGCCAGTTACTTGCAAAAGGACGGTGGTTCTACTCAGATTCATTCTGAGGTCTTGCTCCACCAATAAAACTAGATATACCATGTATAACCTATAATGTGTTAAAAATGACGGCGTTAAACTCTATTTAAAAAAAAGAATTATGTATATATTGTTCATTTATACTAATACAAGTAAGTCAAAATTGTCAATTAGGAAATGTATTAATGACTTAAATATACGTTGATCGGTCTAGTGTTTATTTCTTTTATAGAACCAGAATTAAACGAGAAATCATCGAGTCGAGTCTGGGGCCGATCCCAGTACATCGTGTGTAAGCGACCAACACTTTAACCAGAACACAATGTACACCGTTGTCGTAATGTAATTACAGTTGTTTTTTTACATATAGATATGTTTTTAATGTTGTATTTCAAATAGTGGGCTTTATGAATAAATCATGTTAAAGTTGTTTTTGGGAGTTGCCCAACGATACATTATGTCTATTTGAAGCATCCAACAGTTTCCTATGTTGAACCGACGAACCCAGTCTGGCACAAACGTGTCAGAAAGTTTGTGTATTCATATTTCATAAGAACGTACCGGAGATATTGGGACACTACCTAAGGTATTGTAAAGTAGGAACAGTGAAATCTAGATGTTTAGATTATGTTTCATTTCAGAACGTGTCGACATTAGTTCAAACAGATTTAAGTCCAGTGATTTTGTTTCTTTTTAAATATAACAAATATACACATAGTAGCTTCTCGTAGGGGTTATAAATGATAAACGATCCCCTTTTATGTATAACGGAAACAGTTACAAAGCTTTAACAAGTATAATAAATACTACTAATAAGAATGATACAAGTTTTTTTCTGCTTGAAACATTTTTGTGTAATTTAAAGAGCCGATCCACATTATGTCGTTTTGATGACCATCATGCAATTTGTTTACTTGTAACAGACACTTAAATCTAAAGAGGAATAAGCGATTGTTCGAGATACCGATTACTGAAACATCTTTCTCGTGAAATTAAAAGTGTTTTACATTATTACAAGAGTTAATATATATAACATGGAGAATTGGTTTAGCAGGTATATGCCCAAAATGTTTTGGTAAAACTCATGATATTTTAAATGTGTTTTCAGAGAGTATCATTGACAATAATATCAATAAAGCATACACAATATTATGAGATTACCCTCTCTAAATATATATGTTATTATAATTATTTGAAGAAGTTATAGTATTAAAAGTAAGAGTAGTAGACGTAGTAGTAGTAGTAGTAGTAGTAGTAGTAGTAGTAGTAGTAGTAGTAGTAGTAGTTGTAGTAGTAGAAAGAGAGTAGTGGTACACGTGGTACAAATATTAGTGGTAGTGGAAATAGAAGTAATAGTAGCAGTAGTAGCAGTAAAAGTAGTAGTAGAGGTACTACTTGTATTAATAGTAGTGACAAAGGGTAGTGGTAGAAGTAGTTGTAAAAGTAGTAGTAATAGTAGTAATAATATCAGTAGTAATAGTAGTTAAATTAGTAGCAATACTAAATGGTAGTGTTAGCAGAAGTAGTTTAATACATACAAGAAGTAGAAGTAGTAGTAGTTGTAGTAATAGTAGAAGTAGTAGTAGTAGTAGTAGTAGTAGTAGTAGTAGTAGTAGACGTAGTAGTAGAAGTAGCAGTAGTAGTAGTAGTAGTAGTAGTAGTAGTAGTAGCAGAAGCAGCAGTAATAGTAGTAGGAGTAGAAGTAGTAGAAGTAGACATAGTAGTAGAAGTAATAATAATAGCAGTAGTAGTAGAAATAGTAGTAGTAATAGAAGTAGTAGAAGTAGAAGAAGTAGTAGCAGTATTATTATTATTATTATTAGTAGTAGTAGTAGTAGTAGTAGTAAGAGTAGTAGACGTAGTAGTAGTAGTAGTAGTAGTAGTAGTAGTAGTAGTAGTAGTAGTAGTAGCAGAAGCAGCAGTAATAGTAGTAGGAGTAGAAGTAGTAGAAGTAGACATAGTAGTAGAAGTAATAATAATAGCAGTAGTAGTAGAAATAGTAGTAGTAATAGAAGTAGTAGAAGTAGAATAAGTAGTAGCAGTATTATTATTATTATTATTAGTAGTAGTAGTAGTAGTAGTAGTAAGAGTAGTAGACGTAGTAGTAGTAGTAGTAGTAGTAGTAGTAGTAGTAGTAGTAGTAGTAGAAGAAGTAGTAGTAGTAGTAGTAGTAGTAGTAGAAGAAGTAGTAGTTGTAGTAGTAGAAAGAGAGTAGTGGTACACGTGGTACAAATATTAGTGGTAGTGGAACTAGTAGTAATAGTAGTAGAAGTAGCAGTAAATGTAGTAGTAGAGGTACTACTTGTATTAATAGTAGTGACAAAGGGTAGTGGTAGAAGTAGTTGTAAAAGTAGTAGTAATAGTAGTAATAATATCAGAAGTAATAGTAGTTAAATTAGTAGCAATACTAAATGGTAGTGTTAGCAGAAGTAGTTTAATACATACAAGATGTAGAAGTAGTAGTAGTTGTAGTAATAGTAGAAGTAGTAGTAGTAGTAGTAGTAGACGTAGTAGTAGAAGTAGCAGTAGTAGTAGTAGTAGTAGTAGTAGTAGTAGTAGTAGTAGTAGCAGAAGCAGCAGTAATAGTAATAGGAGTAGTAGTAGTAGAAGTAGACATAGTAGTAGAAGTAATAATAATAGCAGTAGTAGTAGAAATAGTAGTAGTAATAGAAGTAGTAGAAGTAGAAGAAGTAGTAGCAGTATTATTATTATTATTATTATTATTATTATTATTTTTAGTAGTAGTAGTAGTAGTAGTAGTAGTAGTAGTAGTTGTAGTGGTGGTATATGTAGTAGTAGTAGTAGTAGATATAGAAGGAAAATGATTAGTAGTAGAAGTTGTAGTTGTAGGAAAAAGAGGAGTAGAAGTAATAATAGTAGTAGTAGTAGTAGTATTAGTATTAGTAGTAGTAGTAGTAGTGGTAGTATAATAAGTAATAGAAACAGTAGTTGTAATAGAAGTTGTAGTAGTATTAGGAGGAGGAGTAGAAGTAATACTTGCAGAAGTAGTAAAAATAATGAAAATAATAGTAGTTGTAGTAGTGGTAGTAGTAGTAGTAGTAGTAGTAGTAGTAGTAGAAGGAGTAGTAGAAATAGTAGTAGTAGGAGTAGTAAGAGCAGTAGTAGTAGTAATAGTAGACGTAGTTGAAGAAGAAGTAGTAGAAGAAGTAGTAGTAGTAGTTGTAGTAGCGGTAGTAGTACTAGTAGTCATAGACAAAGTAGTAGAAGTATAAATAGTAGTAGTAGACGTAGTAGTAGAAGTAATAGCAGTAGTAGTATTAGTAGTAATAGTAGTAGTGGTAGACAGAGTAATATAATTATTATTCTTAGTAGTAGTAATAGTAGCAGCAGCAGCAGCAGCAGTAATAGTAGTAGTAGTAGTAGTAGTATTGGTGGTATATGTAGTAGTAGTAATAATAGTAGTAGTAGTAGTAGTAGTAGTAGTAGTAGTAGTAGTAGTAGTAGATGTAGAAGGAGAAGGATAAGTATTAGTAGTTGTATAAAAAGGAGGAGTAGAAGTAATAATAATAGTAGTAGTAGTAGTAATAGTAGTAGTAGTAGTAGTAGTAGTAGTAGTAGTAGTAGTGGTAGTATAATTAGTAATAGAAACAGTAGTTATAATAGTAGTTGTAGTAGTAGGAGGAGTAGAAGTAATACTAACATAAGAAGTAAAAATAATGATTATAGTAGTAGTATTATGTAGTGATAGTTATTTCAAAGGTAGTGGTAGCAGTAGTTGTGGTAGTGGTGTTATATGTAGTAGTATAGTAGTAGTAGTAGTAGTAGTAGTAGTAGTAGTAGTAGTAGTAGATGTAGAAGGAGAAGGATTAGTAGTAGTAGTAGTAGTAGTGGTAGTATAATTAGTAATAGAAACAGTAGTTGTAATAGTAGTTGTAGTAGAAAGAGGAGGAGGAGCAGAAGTAATAGTAGCAGAAGAAGTTAACATAATGACAATAGTAGTAGTTGTAGTAGTAGTAATAGGGGTGGAAGTAATAGAAGTAATTATAGTTATTTCAATGGTAGTGGTAGTAGTAATGACACTAATAATCGAAGTAGTAATAGTTGTAATAGAAGTAGTGGAGTGAAAGTAATAGTAGTAGTAGTAGTAGTATTTGTGGTGGTAGTAGTCATAGTTGTGGTTATGGTAGTAGTATTAATAGAGGTAGAAGTAGTGGTATAAAGACTAGTAATAGTAGGAGTAGTAATATTAATCGTTGTGATAGTAGTGACAGTAGTGGTAGTAGTAGTAGTAGTAGTAGTAGTAGTAGTAGTAGTAGTAGTAGTTGTAGTAGTATTAGTAATAGTAATAGTATTAGTAGTAGAAGTATTTGTAGAAGTAGTAAAAGTAGTTGTAGTAGTAGTAGTAGAAGTAGTTGTAGTAGTAGTATAGGTGTTAGTAGTCATAGTAGTGGTTATGGTAGTGAATAAATAGTGGTAGAAGTAGTGGTATAAAGGCTACTAATAGTAGGAGTATTAATATTAATAGTAGTGATAGTAGTGATAGTAGTGACAGTAGTAGTAGTAGTAGCGGTGGAAGTAATATCAGTAGTGATAGTTATTTCAATGGTAGTGGTAGCAGTGTAGTAGTAGTAGTAGTGGGGTGAAAATAGTAGTAGTAGTAGTAGTAGTAGTAGTAGTAGTAGTAGTAGTAGTAGTTGTAGTAGTAGCCATGACTGTAGTAGTGGTAGTGTAAGTAGTAGTAGCCTTTTTAAGTTTAGCTTCAAGCTCGATATTAATATATAACTCGATCCAAATATGACGACACAAATATCTATGTTAACTACCCGTGTAGTAATATTTCTTTCATATCTAGTGATCTAACTGCGTAAATTTAGTCATTATCAAAAGCACAGGTGTAAAAACCCACAAGACAAAATCACAAACCAGTCCTTTGTTATTGCGCACAAAATAAATTTACAGCATGTAAAAATGCCTGGATCCAATTGAATACACTATATAATATAGCATTTGTTGTGTTAGATTTGCTATTATGAAAGATCTGGACCCCCCCCCATAGATAATGGCATGAAAGATTCATAGATTGACAACACAGATAAAACTACTTCAGTTACAGTAAAATATAATTATGGAGGGTTGATCACTACTGAAATTATGATACAAGTAGACATGACAGTTTTGCAATCAATTTACACATGCCATTCCTTAACATTTGATGAATAAAATAAATCTATACAATTTAAACGGTTGACTATGTATACATGCCAATCAATTCAAAATTGGATAATTAATATTCTGATTACGAAATTGGATATGTGAAGGTGTATAAAGGGAAATGACAGATTAAGTAAACTAAATATTGACAGTTAAATAGTCCATTTTTTTCATTTTTTATGTATTTTGCACGCGTTTTCTCAGTACCCTCTCACTAAATATTTCTTTACAAGGAGTTTTGGTAGTCTAGCGGTTGGCATGCTTGCTCCAAGACCCAGACATCCCCGGACCGATTCCTGGTGGGGTTTAAACGCACTTCTGCAGTGCCTTATTTGGGCAAGGTGCTATAAAAGCATGCAATCTTTCGGCGGGGATATAAAGCAGTTGACCCGGATACAGGGAGAGTCATACCCAGAGCATGTAAAATATATCACTTCTATGTTAATCAGTGATGCAATTGCCCGTAAACTTCCCTTTGAAACGAGGCTTTCTATAATAATCAGAAATTGATTGTTGGAAGAAAACAGACAGATTGAATGATATTTTATTCAGCATTTTAATATAAGTTACATAAAGCTACAACGCATACTTTTGACTGTAAATTTATATTGTTGCATTGTTGTTGTTGTTGTTGTTGTTGTTGTTGTTGTTGTATAGTGTTAAGCATCGCTTTCTACAATGTTTCAATCTTATTGCGAAGGTGTCTACTAGAGACAGTATTCTGAGCGCTGCCACACTGGCATATCATGCCGCAGATACATGATATGATACTCTACCCGTCCCATTATACTGACCTTGGGCCGACCAGTCCCAGAACTATCCTCTAAATGATGAACGACAAGCGACAACTCTTTGGTGTGACACGGTGGGGGTCCGCATGCGAGGCTGACGCTCTACCACTAGAGAGCCCTTCCAGGGGGTTCATGTTCCCTGGATCTCTTAAAGTAAAGCCTATTGTTCCCCAGATCGCCAAAAGTATTTGCCGAAGTTCCCAAAAAGTCATTTGTCCAGGGGGACAGGGGGAAGGGAGGGGGGCATTTCTGGTTCAATCACGCTGGTTCAAGAACTTCAGATTTTGTGGTTATATAAATGCTGTGCAAGTTTGGTTAAGATTCGTTGAAAATGAGAGGGGTGCTATTTGAGAGGTCAATGGACGACAGTACAATGGGAGGAAGTATAGTACTTAAATCTAAAATAAATGTGTAGATATTTAGCCTCATACGGTTTCTTATTGTTAATATTCTAGATTATACAATATTAAAACTTTAGTACTCTTAACCCTTGAAAAACAAATAACGAAACCATGTACACACCTCCATTCATTTCATAAACGAAACGTGACTGATCCAGTTTTCAGATAATGATATGTATTTTTATATAATTATATATATTTATTAGCATTTTATCGGTGTGTCAGATATTGATTTATATATCATCGTATGGGTATGCTACTGGTAAGTGTTGGGGTTAAATACTATACTGAACGGAACAGCTAACCCGCCACTATTGTATTCCCCATATATTCGTCAATACATGGAGTAACGCTATTAAAATTTGTATATAACATTAACAGACAATTATGTAATGTACATAGCCAAAATGTTCTTTCTTATTCAGGTCTAAATTTCATGGAAATGGCTTTGATACTTTTTGATAAAATACATAAAATGTCAAGTACATAAATGTCAGGTGGCGTGTTAGCTGTTTCGTTCAGTATAGTTTTGTTTTTATCTCATTGTTAGTTCAACTTTGATACGATGATTACAGAAAATTACAGAACAATCAATTACTTTTTCAGAATTGTGTTATATATTATTTTTATTGTTGCTGTTGTTGTATGATGTTTAGCCGGCGTCGTTTTTCAAAACATCCGTTATATCGCAACGTTATCTACTTAAGACAGTATTCTATGAACCGCCACACTATAGTATCATGCGGCAGGTACGATACCCCACATTAGTCACATTATAATGACACCGGGCCGACCAGTTTTACTATCAATACGAAGGATCGCGATGAAAATACGAGTTTACTATTGTTTGTGTCATTATACTTGGTGGTCATGGTTCATTATTTCTAGTGTATTTTATAATTTTATTTATTCTACATGTTGTTTTAATTGTCCATTGCATCAAAAACCAACACATTTCGTTTATTTCATAAGTGTACATGTTAAATCAATGTCGTACTTTGTAAATACGTTGAGAGCCTCATGGAAGATTGAATATATTCAAATGTGTTCTTTCGTTATTAAAAGTCATTATTAATGATGTATCAAACTTGTTTCATATCTTAAACTGAAATAAATCATGCATTTATTTATTTTCTTCCACATCTTATTATGTGTATCATTCAAATGATTTGTTCTTAGTTTCTCTCCCCATAATTCTTTTTTAATAATGTGCCATTTTTCTTTCAATATCCAATTTATTTCTACCTCTGTGCCGCTTCCAACGTGTTAGGTAAACATTAAGACAGAACATTGTGGGATCAATATAGCATTCACTCTTACCGGCGAATACACACATTTTTTTTTTTTAAATTTAATCGTTCGTACCGGCACACCACCAACACGATATTACAATATACTGTTTTTCATAACCTTTAACACAATACGGAGTTTGCATTTATAGGAAGAGCAAAAACTGCCAACCTACTAAACATATTACAATATACTGTTTCTCATAACCTTTAACACAAGGTGGAGTTATACCTTTAATCTACTTAACTGAATCGACACGAAGTCGTGTGACGCATCCAAATATAAAGTCATGTGACCACCACATTAATTGCTAAAATAAAGCGCACTTGTCGGCCAAAGTGTAACTTGCGCCCTGACAGTGTGCACCATTTTGACAAGTTAACAGTTTAAGTCGTACAAACATTTTATACCTGTGACAATGGCTGCCGATGTGGATATCAATACATATGAAACCAAATATTGTAAATTTACCAAAGAAAGAGTTGAATATTTACATACATTTGCTAGCGTAATGTTTTGTCGAGATTTTTAATCCAGGAATTATTGGTAAGTTTTGTCTTTTTCTATTACCTAACGTTTCAATGTTTTGATACATTTATGCTCTTTTAGTTTCAAAAATTATTTCTTCTAAAGTGACTTAACTTTAAACATACTTGCATGTTATGTTACAGAAGTAATATATAAATAAATGTTATATATATCGCATTGCCTAACTTTCATAGTTGAATATTTAAACGTTTAATGTATTTTTTTTTCATTTTGTTTGAAATTTGCTTAAAATATAGTTTGTATTCAACTAATCAACATCATGTTGAAACAGTTAATACATTGACTCGCTTCCTTGCTTGACATTCAGTATTTAGAGGATAGTTCTGTGTCCTGTTTGCTTGATGTCAGTATATACGTCTGTGGCACCATACTCCTGTGTGGCAGCGCGTAACGCTAAACACTAATAAGAAAAGTAACATATTAGTCTTTATTATATATCATTATAAATGCTTCAATCCGATTGGTTGAAACTGTAGCTAACCAGGTAAAATAAAATACTGACCACTTATTCCTTCAAAATGAACTACTTATTCTTTTAAAACCAGTTTCATCCCGTCGAATCCGGTTTCATCCAGTTATCGCATCAATAGTTCAAACCCACCGTTCTATCCATTTGTGTATGGGTTATTCAACTGTTGCTTTTCCGTAAGTTAAAACAGCAGTAACTGTTAAATGAATTGTTCATTACATTTCGTGAAGTATTTTTGTTTTTTTTTGAATGGGGTTTAATGCCATTTTCAACACATTTCAGGTTATATATGACGCTGATATATAAATTTTCAATGAAAAATACATGATAACGAATCGTTTTCTACCATTGATATTGTCTAAATAATAACATGTAAATGTTTACATATTGACGTTGATGGGTTCGCGTTGTTTTGTTCAAGCACGGATCAAGGAGTTGGCGGTGAAATTAAACTTTGAATCACATTTATTAAAAGCAACGAATTCTTTATTTAAGGATATTTATGTAATCCATCATTAGGAATGTGACTAGTGGAATTGTTAATGGAGAACAGGCCTTCAAAGGTTACAAAAAGTGTTCATAAAATGTATTTCACACGTCTATTATTAAACAGTGAGAGGGGACTTCTAATAAATATGAAAACCTACATCTTGATTTACTCTATTTTACCGATATTCAATAAAATAAAACAATATCTACATTTTAAGTGGTCAATCGTTAATATTATTCATTCCAGGAAAATAATAATTGACCCAAAGAAGGAAACTATTAACCTCGACTTCGTCTCGGTCAATAGTTTTCTGCTTTAGGTCAATAGTCGTTTTCCTTGAATGATTTTAACGATTTATTTAACGATAACTATTTACAGCATACGTGTTAACAGCTTGATTTTAAAACTTTTAATTCAGCAAATACAAAATGTTTAATTCAAGTGTTCTATAACGATTACATTTCAAGTTGTATAATTATCATTTCATCATTGGTGTCAACTAGATCTGAGGCAGACTAATGACCAAGATGTAGGTTTAGTGTCCTCTGTGGCCAAATTGTCGCTCATTTCATGATTACGTACCTGTCACTGCCGACTTTTACTGACATAGTCTGCTAGTTACTTTTGAAAGGAAGGCTGTTCTACTTAAATCCATTCCAAGGTCTTTCTCCACCAATAAAACTAGACATGTCACAAACCGTAGAACTTAAAACAATGAAAATAGTGTTCAAACCCATTAATGGCTTTATTAGTATGCCATATAGTGTAATCAATTTGCGATCCTGCAATCGACCACATTGATTGATTTTTTTTGTGAAAATCTTTGTCTCTATTCCTACAATTCAAGTTATAATGGTAAATACTTTTATAGTGCATTGTAAAATTTATCAATCCTGATAAAAAAACAACTAACCAAGACAGGTGGACCGGATTGTGTATTAGTGCTAGATTGGGGAAAAGAATTTTAGGTAGCATGCTTGGCTTCGTATCGACGATTGGTTACCTGAAAAAGTGAATTCAACAATAAATAATAAAAAATTGTGTTTGCCGAGAAGTCTTCTTTATGTCTTTTTTTATTATTGTTTATTATCTTTTCAATTCTTCTCATTTTGATTGCACATTACTCAACGGTTGTTTATCTAACATGTACACTTTTAGGTTAATTTTCCCTTACCCATGTACTCTGGCATTTCACCAACCAATTTCTCAAGATTTGTCCAGACAACCTACCCCTTTTCCAGTACATGTACCAGTAATTTCAGTTTCATTTTTTAAAAGAAATATATCAGGCTTTTTTTTTAAATAAGCTAAATCATACCCCTCCTCCTCCCCAATATATCATGCGTATATATACTCACTGACCCCGTTTTGTCAAAATGATACATTGAAAAGGACTTTCCTACCTTTGGATACCCTTTTAGGTTAGACTTAAATAGACTTTCCGCTTTGAATTGCAACATATTTTGTGACGTATTAAATGAGTCGAGTGATTTCATCTCAATTAAATCTGTTATAAAGGTCTACACGTAACACACATTGATTCATCATAGCTACAGTTCGAATGACGATGCGTAGGTCGTCAAGCAGTATTTAAGTGCTGTCTACTTTTAGAATGGGGATTTTGTTTCAAGTTTACCACTCCAATTTAAATATCGAGAAATTTATAGTGTTCTATCCTGGTATTCTCCATTTAACATGAATATTTTTTTAAAAAAGGCGGTATTCTGGTGAAAACGGTGTTGGAAGCTCGTGCCAGAGCTTGTGGGTTCGACCCAGCTTGACATTCCGTTGCTTCTAAAACTCAGAACTGTTTCTACCCAGTAAGCAGACCCGACAGTGGTTCATTTAAGCTTTAAACTTTTGCACAATCGAGCTAAAATAAATTATTCAAACTATTATCATTGAATCCCAATACGCATTTTCTTTAAAACATTAGACCGCGGCGTGGTCTAGTGGTAGAGCGTCCGCCTCGCATGCGGAAAGTCGTGGATTCAATTCCCGGCCTGGGCATACCAAAGATTTTAAAAATGGTACTAGAAGCTTCCTCGCTTGACGCTCAGCATTTAGAGGAGAGTTCTAGGTCTGGTCGGCCCGGTGTCAGTATGATGTGACTGGGTGGGTTATCAAACCACGTATCTGCGGCATGATACTCCAGTGTGACAGCGCTTAGAATACTGTCTCCAATAGGCACCGTCGCGATATGACTGAAAAACTGTTGAAAGCGACGCTAAACACCATACGACAACTTTAAAACATTACATGAATTCTTCTTATGGTCAAAATCATAAGATTGGTTTCCATTTATAGAATGTTGTTTACATATTATTCGATATGTTGCTCAACTGAACTTGTCATTAGAATAAATGTAGATTTGTTTTAATTCAATAGATTCCCTTTTTTATTTAACCGGCTTTGAATTGTTTCCACCAGCTTTGTTATAGTTCTTTAAATTTACTTTTTTTTCATTTCCCATTTTGATTACCTTGAAGATAAATATAAATTCAATATAGTTCATTATTTGTTATTTCAATTTTTTATATATATCTTATAACATATTTTATGATTCCTTTTTTATCGGCCACTTTATTATAGTAAGTAAATACCATAATGTCAATTTAAGTAAAATTCATTTGACTTTTCTGACTGTGCCTGTGCTATTGCCGTCATAACCAATGTTTATTGTTATATCTCTTACCTAACTATATATAAAACTTTGTATCTTATCATTGGCGATTATACAGATAAAACATAAAACAAAATGGCCAATATGGCCCTATATAGCTCACCTGAGTGACCTTGAGTCACCCAACTTAAGTAGATTTTATAATACAAAACGAGATGGGCGAGTAGTTAGGATTTTGATTTGTTTTGAGATGTAACAGATGCGTCGAAGAGTTGTGCGATAACAATAGTATCCTTGTGCAGATATCTGGATATCAGATATCAAAAGAATGCTAAGCATGTGTAGAACATGATAATATATGCATTTTTTTTTCAGATCAATTTCATTTGAACATTTTCAGTTTAAATTATTCAGGTTGTCAGGTCTGAATAATTAAATTCTTAGACTCTTGTAGATAATGATATCTTACTAGTAGTAATAAGTAAAAAGTAACAAATACATTGATGAAAGTAAACATTTATTTAACAGAAAGATAGATTTGAGAAATGTTTGATACATGGTACTTTTTTTCAAGTACTATCGTATTATGTAATATAAAGAATGTAAACTTTTTTATACTTTGCTCCATAAGCATTCAATCCACGTCAGGAAATTGAAGATAATGTGAATGTCAACTGTGTAAAACAGTGCAGAAGAATTTCGATTGCTCATTAAAATCGACTAGAATATGAAACATTGACACTGTTTTGTACTCGTCAAAATCTGAAAGCAGACATTTACTAACCAAAGGTCAAGGATGAATACTGTACAACTCAATCAAAATAAACTTTAGAAAGTTAAAGACCAAACATTTCTGTGACGTAATGCATCGGGTCGTTTCGCTCCAACGTAGGTTCCTACCTGGATCGCTTCGTACCTACTTTTGCTTGTCTTTAAAATCGAAGCGCTTGTCATAAATGAAGTCGTAAATAGCAAACGATCGACAAGGCCAACACATGTATACAGTTACTGCCAACGAACTTTTAAACTTTAAACTATTTGAAGACCAAACATTTCTGCGACGTTAATGCTTTTCTTCTGATAGATATTGCGCAACCGCGAAGCATCGGGTAGTTTCGCTCCCAGGACGATTCCTACATTGAACGCTTTGTACTCAGTTTTGCACATAGCGATTTATATACATTTTGACGTCCTCATTACGTATAAACTATACTATACTAATCGGGTTTTGATGGTTTTTTTACTCTTTTTTTTTCGGTGGGGGGAGGGGGTTATAGACAACCATCATATGCTATATGATATCTTACTTGAAACTATTGTATTTTAAAAAAAGAAGGATGTTTTAAACACTTTCACAATTTCATAAATGTTTGAGGCCCTTCTCGTTATTAGATCCTATTTTTTGGACACATTACCAACTGTTATAACTAAACAATGATAAGACATCGAAGTGAGAGAGATAATACCTATCTAATAGATGACAAAAACAGAATTCCACTTTTCCCATAGTAGTTATATGTAAAAATTACAGCACTAAGAGTGCTGGTGAGTAATTCAGCTGTTGTTTTTTGTAGCTAACCGCATCTATACTCTCAATGATTCTTGCATCCATGCATATGAAACATAATCTTATAACCTCATAGACTAACCAATGTTGTTGGCAGAATCATACTTTAAATCAAATGGTTTCAGAGGAGACGCCGTTTTAAAGTTTTCACTATATATCCATATAAAGAAAACCAGCATCCCCTCCTTGCGACTATGTTTTTCGACAAATCATTATGACTGTAACAAACTTGGGAGAGGTTCACCCATGGTAAATATCAGTGATATTACATTGAAATCAGGTCAGTAGATTCTGACAAGAAGGCTTTTGAGTTTTTACTATAGCACCTCACTGTGGCGGTCATGTTTTTTAACAAATCACAACGGCTTGAACAAACTTGGTAAAGGGTCACCCAAGGAACATTTCTGCGAAATTGTTTTAAAATCGATCCGGTGGTTTATGACAAGAAGATTTTTTAAGTTTTTAATATAGCTTATATTGTTAACTAACCCCACCCCCTTGTCGCCATGTTTTTTTGATGAATCACTACAGTTTGAACAAACTTGGTGAAGGGTCCTCCAAGAAACATTTCTGTGAAATTATTTTAAAATCGAGCCAGTGGTTTTTGACAAGAAGATTTTTTTAAGTTTTTACTTATTAAACTTGCCCCGCCCCCTGGCGGCCATGTTTTTGACGAATCACGATGGCTTGAACAAACTTGGTAGAGAATAACTCAAGGAACATTTGTGTGATGTTATATCAAAATTGGCCCAGTTGTTTCAGAGGAGAAGTTGTTACAAGCTGAAAGTTAACGACGGACGACAGACGACAGACGACATACGACGGACACCAGGCGATCACAAAAGCTCACCTGTGAGCCTTCAGCTCGGGTAAGCTAAAAATGATAGCGGGCTAGACATAAGATTTGAACCCACAATTCAAAACAATGGATTTACAATTTAAAAAAACGGGCGTGCGCTTCTCCCCTCTCCCCCTCCTCCAAATCCCATATTTTATTAGAATTCACTATATTTCCACTGAAAAATATGTGTGCCCATTCAACTTTTGTGTAGCGCACCGTAAGTACACCCCCTCTAAATTGAAATACTGGATCCACGCTATAAAGATTTGCAGTTAAACGTTTTACCCATTCAGCTATTTGTGAATGTGATATAATTCCCATTAACGTTTAGTATTGTATTGGTATCAACAGTCATATCGCTATTGGCGCTCAAACACCGAAAACTAGTTTACGGACATACACGAAGTATTCATGAGTACCAGGTAAATACTTACGCACAATTACATGTACTAAAGTTTGTCTTCATTTGTGTATTTTGCTTGAAAACACATTGCAATGAATGTAATATTATCTTCTTGTTGCATAGAACGATTTACCAGTTATCCACGACGTGCAACATATTTTAAACAGGTGAAAAGAAATAAATGTTTAGCAAAGAATAATTTAGCTGGATAGTTTACAACAATGGAACACCATACAGCGGGTTTTAACTACCTGCTTGTTTGCACGTGATTTGCATATTTCAGATAAACACTTTGCAATGCGAAATGTAAAAAAAAGCAATTAAAGGGTATTTTCGTATCAAACACCGGCCAAAGTAAAGTTGCAAAATCAATGATCAACAACTGCTTGTACTAGTTTTGTTAATATAACTTATCTATATTGAAAGAAACTCCATCTCCATCATTCATACAACTGCACTGGAGAGAACTGTAACTTATGTTGATATAACTTGTAGATGTCTCATCATTATGTTGGGTTGTCATAGCATTGTGTTCGGGTATGTAATTATTGTATTGGGTTGCCATTGCATTGTGTTGGATTGTCTCATAATCATGTTAAGTTGTATAATCATTATGTTGGGTTGTCACTGCATTATGTTTGGTTGTCTCATCATTATGTTCGGTTGTTTAACCATTATGTTTAGTTGTCATAGCATTGTACTTGATCGTTTCATCACTTTCGGTTATGTTAACATTCTGTTCTGTTCACATGTAATTATGATCGGTCTACATGACATTATATAAGGTTCACATGTCAGTATGTTTGGTTGACTTGACGTTATGTTGTGCTAAAACCGAGGAGAACGGATGTCCCACAGATAATGTCACTAGCTCCATTTAGCATGTGTGCTTTCACGCATTACTATATATATATATATTTATTTCGAAACAGTATTTTAACAAACATATAAACTTCGCGCCGAACTATTTTCGTGCTTGAAATATTGTTAACATGACCCCTTTTCTGCAAGAGACGCCATTATCTCTTGGCTTCGCCAAATCACTTAAATTAGAACAAATTGAGTATTTGAATGCTGAAAGGCGTTATTGCTACGGAAAAACTTCGGAATAAGATAGTTATAATGAAAATAAATCCCTGGGTCTATGAGTTTGGACATAGGTCAGTCCGCTAGCGCCTCCTCTTAGGAAGACATGCATGGAAATGCTTCTGGATTGTTTTCAGCAGGAGAACATTGCAACCATTTCCTCCAAGAGTTGATGCGGTTGGTTTCAGTGACTATAACCTATGAGAGTATCGTATTAGGTTGAGGAAACCTGCAAAAGAGGCATGCACTATTTGCCACGATGTTTGGAGGGGAGTGGGGGTGGGGGGTGGGGGGGGGGGGGGTCGGCCATTTCCGAACAGAGTTTAAATATGATATCTTTTGTAAATAATATCAGTATCACACTTTGATTGAATACTAATTGCCATCAGGTTTTTGGCGCGATGAAGAATACATTATTTTCCTCAATGTAGAGTTATTCCGAGAAAAAATATCGACATAAGTGAGCTATTTAAGATGGTTCCGTGAGGAAACACACATTTGTTAAGATTACAAACTTCGTATTTTTGTTATTTATATTGATACTATATATCCAAAGTAAATAGTGACCCGCCCACAAGTTCTACGTTTAGAAATTAAGAAACCACTTTCTAAAGTTAACATGATTAACATTGCTATTCGCAAATACCGGTATGGATGGTAATTTCTGACGATATATTATGTAGGCCTATATCGATTTAGAAATTACATTGGCGAAATAGGGTATCTTGCATTTTTTATTCATTTTCTTAATTTATTGGATCATCCATTATCATGAAGAGTATGTAATGACAACCCAACATAATGCTATGATAACCCGATATAATTATGAGACAACCTAACAAAATGTTATGACAACCTAACATAATGATGAGACAACAGAAAAATAATGATTAGACAACGGCATACAATGCTATGACAACCCGACATAACGATGAGACAAAAGAACATAATGATGAGTCAACCCAACACAATGTTATGACAACCCAACATAATGCTATGACAACCCAACACAATGATGAGACAACAGAACATAATGATGAGACAACCCAACACAATGTTATGACAACCCAACACACTGTTATGACAACCCAGCATAATGATGAGACATCCCAACATAATGATGAGACAACATAACATAATGATGAGACAGCATAACATAATGATGAGACAAACTAATACAATGTTATGACAACTGAACATAATGATGAGACAACCCAACACAATGTTATGACACCCCAAAATAATGATGAGACAACCCAACATAATGCTATGACAACCCAACATAATGATGAGACATCCCAACATAATGATGAGACAACAGAACATAGTTATGAGCGACATAACATAATGATGACACAACCCAACACAATGTTATAACCACCCAACACAGTGCTTTGACAACCCAATACAAAGATTATACAACCCAGCATAATGATGAGACAACCCAACACAATGCTAGGGGAACCCAATACAATGTTTCTACAACCCAACATAACGATATGACTACTCAACACAATGTTTATAAGACCCAACATAATGCTATGACAACCAAACACAATGTTTATATCTCTTAACCGAAGACAAAGACACGATAACCCAAGATGATAATTCATTGACCAGCTGAATATAAGACAGCTTCGACGTTCCATCAATGCAGGTTAATTTCAAATCATGGATGCTGCATTGGATCTAAACAGTGATGTGCTACAAGATAAAATGCTTCTCTATATATGGAAGCAAGAAGAGGCCAAAGGAGGGAAAGAACAATCTGGGTCAGGGAGTGGCTCAGGCGCGGATCCCAGTTTGGCATGTATGAACAGCTGATGGAGGAACTAAGGAGGGAAGATGTGACTAGCTCCAAAAACTTCCTGAGGGTCGATCCAGCCATGTTCCATGAGACTGTGGACAGGCTCACCCCAGACTGCAGAATAAAAGACACATGGTTCAGGAAGGCACTACCTCCTTGACTACAGGTGGCCATCACCATGAGACACCTTGCAACCGGGGACAGCTACCACTCCTTGATGTACTCCTTAGGGTCACCATCCCTAAAGTGCTATATTAAGTGTGTGAGGTCAACAGTGCTGAGTATGCAGAGGAGATAACCACCCTTCCCACTGACGAAGAAGAGTGGCGGGATGTAGCCAACCAGTACAGCACCAAGTGGCAGTTCAACCATGTCCTTGCTGCACAAGATGGAAAAGCATGTCGCCATCAGGCGTCCACGCGACGGAGGCTCTACTACAAGGGTTAGCACTCAGTAGTCCTCCTTGGCCTGGTTAATTTCATGTGGGTGAACATTGGTGCCTCTGGCTCATGCTCAAATGCCCAGATCAGCGTGATTTGAGGGAACGCATCATGGGTGAACCCATTCACATACCACCGGCTGACCCTCTTCTTGGAGATGACAGGAACACTCCCTACTTCATCATTGCCGATGATGCCTTTGTCTTCTGCAGCTGACGGATTAAACTTGTAGCAGTTTTAGAAGTTCTAGCAGTTGATCACTCTCTGGAAATTAGATGTGGTTTGATTTGGCTTGTCAATGCGCCGCGTTTATTTTGGGTTTGCCGATCTTGTAGTAATCCCTGACACTACCTAGTAAATACGAACTGAATCGTAGTAAAACCTAGCGAAACCTGGCCTATACCTAGTAAAACGTACTTATTCCTAGTGAAATCGTAACAGTGAGTCGCTTTGATACCCGGCCTGTTACATGTTAGACGGAGCGATATGTAGTAAAACCGTACAAAACGAAGTGAAAACCCACTAGAAACCTAGTAAAACATAATACCCCTCCAAACGGGGCAAATCTGGCAATACGTAGAGGCGGAAACGTAGTTATATGTAGCCCTCAATACCTGACAGTGTGACTGTGTAACTGGTACAAATAAGAATATATTCGTTATTATGTTTTCATGAAACTTTGAAACCTGCCATAAATGCCATACGTCTCTGTATGAAACTTAAATATGCCATATGGTTTAAATACGAATATTTTGCTGTGACATATGTATCTCACAGACACTTTAATATGTCATATGTTTCTATGTGGCATTTGACAATGCCATATATCTTGATAGGAAACCTCTCTATCTCACAAGTTAACAGGTCATGTGTCTCGTTATGAAACACTGTAACATGCCATAAAATTATGTACATGTACTTATATGAAAAATTAATATGCCATATGTTGCTTTAAGACACTTAAACTTGCTGCTATAAGACACTTTATACCACCATATGAACTTTTTACAATGCATTCGTCTCTATATGACACTTTATCATATCACACCCTTCCTAGAGCGGAGGTCAAGTAATTCTTGAAATTTTCCAATGAAATTGTATAAGGCGAGGTATTTGAAATTATGTGTATTTAGTTGTAAGTATATTATATACGTGTCCCTGAATGATTTTGCGGTAAATGACACTATACTACTAAAATACCATTTCCGTTAGCGGCTCAAATTGTATATGTATATTTTCAAACGCTCATATTCTCAATATGAAACTTTAACATGCTGTGTATATACATACCATATATCACTATTTGACATTTTGATCTAACAAAGTTTGCTTTTTACTTTTATTGGACTAGTTCTGTGCTTCCGAAATATTATTTTATAAAACATTAATGCTACTTCCCTAATTATATTGAAATCAGTTACATGCTATATCTGATTGCCGTGTCTATACAATTAAAATTATATTGGAATAAAAAAAGACTTAAGCAGAAAAAAAATAGAAAAAAGAGAGACAACTTGTATATATTATTGAAGTTCCATATCAACATACAATAGAACTTCGATGGCTCAAGTATTGTTCAGATTCATATCATGTACAAGCATATGCATCGAAATAGGAATTTGGCAGGGACCAGATAAGTGGTTCGAGCTATATGTAATGTTCCAACCACCCGTGTTCGAATTACGAAGTTCTACTGTTTTGACATTTTCATTTTGTTTTATTCATAGCATGTATCTGATACTCTTATTGTCGTACTTTTACATGTTATGACAGTATTACGACTACTAGCATATGGTCTTAATATAACAGTTTTATCAGGCAACAATGACAATTTGTAATGTTTAATATTTCAGTAAAAAGCAAAACATAAAATGGCGAGATCACCTGCGTGGCAGGAACAGGATAATTGCTTCCGTTGTTGTAAGCTGACTTTAGATGGCGGAGGATATTTTTCAAAGCAACTGCTCTTGCAGGAAACAGTGAACAATGGATTATTCAATAACGTGGATGCATTCCTTGCAGCAAAGAAAAAACAAATCATAATTCTTAAAAACAAAAAGAAAGTTACGGACATACAGTATTTTCTCATGTTTCCTAAAATCGGCACCCCTGCAAATTTGAAACAATGGGATATAACTCTAATAACCTTAATACTAACAAGCTGTGTCACTTTAAATGGAGGACAAAAGAACGCTATTCAAGACGTACGAGAGTTGAGGAACACCGTCCATGGTCATACTGTTCAATTATCTATGACCGAGTCGATATTCCAGACGACCTGGGCAAAGATTTCTTCAACGCTAAAACGTTTATCCTTATTGTTGACTAATCAACAATGCCAAACAGCTATAGCAGATATGATTAATTCTATAGAACACGAGGTACTGTCGTCAGACACAGCCGTGAAAGCAATGAAGGAATGGTATGAATCAGATAAGAAGGTGGAAGAAAAGATAGGTGTGCTTGGAAATGAAATTAAATCAGAAATATTGTCATTGAAGCAGATGGTAAAAAATATAGAAGGTATGACTTTACAAAATGTTTAATTGAATGAAAATCATACAATAACTATTAGAACAATTTAAAACTTTAATGTTAAAAAGATATCGAATAGAACTTTTACAATATAACTTTTACAAATATATTTTCTTCAATAACTATGATATTGATCAAAATCAAACTCTCTGTGAAACATACTTAATATAATTTCAGTGTGTAATTAATGTTTATATTTTGCGTCCATTTTTTGCTATCGCATTTTCCTTCATATGTAAATGAAGTGTCATCTTATCTACCACATTTCATTACATATCTTTTTGTGATACAGTGTATTAAGTTTTTTTTCTATTTCAATCAGTTAATACATCTATTTAACATACAGTTAAATCTGTCTTAAGCAGCCTTTCAAGGAAATTAGCAAAAACAGCCGTTTAAGATGGGCTGCTGTTTAATACAAGTTAATTTGCTCTGAAACAAAGTAACGTAAAATAGCAAAGTTGGCTGCTTAAAACAAGTGACTGCTTAATAGAGGTGACCACTAACTCAGGTTCGACTGTATATCAATATTAACATATACAATGGGTAAGCAGATGTGTATATGTATATTTCAGGAGAACGAAAAAAGGAAAATGCTCATGTAGAAAACCAGCTCTCTTTGATGGAAGACAAACTAGAATGTTCTTTGATAAGAACAGAGTTCCATCATCACGATTTAAGGAAGCGAATAGGTATATAGATATATGCAATTATTACTGTATTCCCAGGCACATAGTGACTTTCCGTTTCTTAAGTGCTTTATGGAATATGAACCGGTACTCTTGAAAATGAAGCGCTGTGATTTATAGAGATATTTCTTAATGCGAAGTATCTACAAAATATTATATAATTATGTGTGCGGTGTTAGATAAAACATTTTAGCATTAACACGGTAAAAGCATTGTTATATAAAATAATTTTACTTTTTCTCATAATTTATTTGGCCATTTGTGACTTTTTGATCTAGACGATGAAGTTCATATTATAATTATGTTATATCAGTATTGTATTAAAAACATATTCAATGAATATACAGTGACGTCATTTCCTTACAACGTCACTTTCTTACAGAATCACACTGATTTTCCGGTCTACGTTCATGAAACGTAATCATATCAAAACGTAAGTAGCCTGGTTGATAATTGTAAACATTATTTGTTCTTTTAAATATTCAATTTAAATAGTAAAATGTTATCGATAGTAATGTTAAAATGCCACTGCTACGTATAATGGTGTATAGAAGAGGGTTCCTGACTGAGCTAAGCAGACTGCCATGAGTTTGTTACTTTTCATAATTGTGTATAGCAGGAGATTACTAACTGAGCAATAAACCTGACTGCCAAACGTGCGTTACTAATCAAAATGGTGTACAGAAGGAACTTCATCTTTGAGCTAAACACAGTGCCAAACGTTGGTAACGAGGTGTAATGGTATATAGCACGGGATTCCTGATTGATCTAAGGAGACTGCCTAACGTTCGTTACTAAGTTGAATGGTAAATAGCAGGGATTTCCTGATTGAGCTAAGGAGAATGTATAACGTTGGTTACTAGGTGTAATGGTGCATAGAAGGGGTTTCCTGATTCAGATAAGGAAACTGCCTAACGTTGGTTACTACGTATAATGACGTATAGCAGGAGTTCCCAGATTGAGTTAAGGAGACTGGCTAAGGTTGGTTACTAGGTGTAATGGTGTACAGCAGGGGTTTCTTGATTGAGCTAAGCAGACTGCATAACCTTGGTTACTAGATGTAACGTTGTATAGCAAGGGTTTCCTGATAGAGCTAAAGAGACTGCATAATGTTGGTTACTAGATGTAATGGTGTTGGCAAACGTTTCCTGATTGAGCTCAGAAGACTTCATAACGTTGGTTACTAGAGATAATGGTGTATAGCAAGGGTTTTCTGATTGAGCTAAGGAGACTGCCAAACTTTGAATAATAGGTGTAAAGGTATATAGCAGGGGTTTCCAGATTGAGCTAAGGATACTGCCTAACGTTGGTTACTAGGTGGAATAGTGTTTAGCAGGGGTTTCAGGATTGAGCTAAGGAGAATGCATAAAGTTGGTTACTAGGTGTAATGGTGCATAGAAGGGGTTTCCTGATTGATCTAAGGAGAATGCATAATGTTGGCTACTAGGTGTAATGGTGTATAGCAGGAGTTTCCTGATTGAGCTTAGGAGACAGCATAACTTTGGTTACTAGATGTAATGGTGTATATCAGGGGTTTCCCGATTGAGCTAAGCAGACTGCATAACCTTGGTTACTAGATTTAAAGGTGTATAGCAGTGGTTTCCTGATATAGCAAAGGAGACTTCATAACGTTGGTTACTATGTGTAATGGTCTATAACAGGGGTTTCCAGATTCAGCTAAAGAAACTGCCTAACGTTGGTTACAATGTATAATTACGTATAGCAGGATTTCCCAGATTGAGTTAAGGAGACTGGCTAAGGTTGGTTACTAGATGTAATGGTGTATAGCAGGGGTTGCTTTATTGAGATAAGCAGACTGCATAATGTTGGGTACTAGATGTAATGGTGTATAGCAAACGTTTCCTGATTGAGCTAAGAAGACTTCATAACGTTGGTTACTAGGAAAAATGGTGTATAGCAAGGGTTTCCTGATTGAGCTAAGGAGACTGCCAAACGTAAGTTACTAGGTGTAATAGTGTATAGCAAGGGTTTCCTGATTGAGCAAAGGAGACTGCTTAACGTGGTAACTAGATGTAATGGTATATAGCAGGGGTTTCCTGATTGAGCAAAGGAGACTGCTTAACGTTGGTTTTTAGATGTAATGGTGAAATCAGGGGTTTCTTGACTGAGGAAAAGAGATTGCCAAGCGTTGATTACTAGGTGTATTGCTGAAAAGCAGGGGTTTCCTGATTGAGCTAAGAATACAGCTAAACGTTAGTTACTAGGTGTAATAGTGTATAGGAGGGGTTTCCTGATTGAGCAAAGGAGACTGCTTAACGTTGGTTTTTAGATGTAATGGTGAAATCAGGGGTTTCCTGACTGAGGAAAAGAGATTGCCAAACGTTGGCTACCAGGTGTATTGCTGTAAAGCAGGGGTTTCCTGATTGAGCTAAGAATACAGATAAACGTTAGTTACTAGGTGTAATAGCATATAGCAGGGGTTTCCTGATTAAGCAAAGGAGACTGCTTATCGTTGGTTTTTAGATGTAATGGTGAAATCAGGGGTTTCCTGACTGAGGAAAAGAGATTGCCAAACGTTGGTTACTAGGTGAAATGGTGTATAGTAGGGGTTTCCTGATTGATCTAAGGAGACTGTCTAACGTTTGTTACTAAGTGTAATGGTGTATAACAAGGGATTCCTGATTGAGCTAAGGGGAATGCATAAAGTTGGTTGCTAAGTGTATTGCTGTAAAGTAGGGGTTTCCTGATTGAGCTAAGGAGAATGCATAATGTTGGTCACTAGGTGTAATGATGTATAAAATGGATTTCCTGACTGATGTAAACAGACTGCATAACCTTGGTAACTAGGTGTAATAGTGTATAGCAGGGGTTTCCTGAGTGAGCTAACGAGACTGCTTAACGTTGGTTTTTTAGATGTAATGGTGTATATCAGGGGTTTCATGACTGAGCTAAGGAGACTGCCAAACGTTGGTTACTAGGTGTAATCGTGTATAGCAGGGGTTTCCTGATAGAGCTAAGGAGACTGCCAAACGTTGATTACTATGTTTAATGGTGTATAGCAGAGGTTTCCTGATTGAGCAAAGGAGACTGCATAACATTGGTTACTAGATGTTATGATGTGTATCAGGGGTTTCCTGATTGAGCTAAGCAAACTGTATAATCTTGGTTACTAGATGTAACAGTGTATAGCAGGGGTTTCCTGATTGAGCTAAAGAGACTGCCTAACGTTGATTCTAGGTGTAATGTTGTATAGCAGGAGTTTCCTGATTCAGCAAAGGAGTCTGCTAAACGCTGATTACTAGATGTAATGGTATATAGCAGGTGTTTCCTGATTGAACTAAGGACACTGCCTAAAGTTGGTTACTAGGTGTATTGGTGTAAAGCAGACGTTTCATGATTGAGCTCATGAGACTACATAACATTGGTTACTAGGTGTAATGGTATATAGCAGGGATGATTGAGCTTAAGAGACTGCATACTCTGGTTACTAGTTGTAATGGTGTATAGCAAGGGTTTCCTGATTGAGATAAGGAGAATGCATAACGTTGGTTACTTAGTGTAATGTTGTATAGCAGGGATTTCCTGATTGATCTAAGGAGAATGCATAACCTTGCTTACTAGATGTAATGTGTGTATATAAAAGGTTTCCTGATTGAGCTGAAGAGACTGCCTAACGCTGGTTACTAGGCATAATGGTGTAATGCAGGGGTTTCCTGAATCAGCTAAAGAGACTGTCAAACTTTCGTTACTAGATGTAATGGTATATAGCGGATGTTTTCTGATTGCAGAAAGGAAACTGCCAAACGTTGGTTACTAGGTGTAATGGTGTAAAGCAGGCGTTTTTTTGAGTAAGCTAAAGAGACTTCATAACATTGGTTACTAGGTATAATGGAATATAGCAGGGGTGATTGAGCTGAAGAGACTGCATATACTGGTTACTAGTTGTAATGGTGTATAGCAGGGGTTTCCTGATTGAGCTAAAGTGAAAACATAACGTTGGTTACTAAGTGTAGTGTTGTATAGCAGGGGTTTCCTGATTGATGTAAGGAGAATGCATAACCTTGCTTACTAGATGTAATGGTGTATATCACGGGTTTCCAGATTGAGCTGAAGAGACTGCATAACGCTGGTTACTAGGCGTAATGGTGTACAGCAGGGTTTTCCTGATTGAGATAAGGAGACTGCCAAACGTTGGTTGTAAGGTGTAATGGTATATAGCCGGGGGTTTTCTGAGAGACCTAAGGATACGGCCTTACGTTGGTTACTAGGTGGAAAGGTGTATAGCAGGGGTTTGCTGATTGAGCTCAGGAGAATGCATAACGTTGGTTACTAGGTGTAATGGTGTATAGAAGGGGTTGTCTGATGGATCTAAGGAGAATGCATAACGTTGGTTACTAGGTTTAATGGTGTATAGCATGGGTTTACTGATTGAGCAAAGGAGACATCATAACCTTGGTTACTAGATATAACGGTGTATACCAGGGGATTCCTGATTGAAATCAGCAGACTGCATAAACTTGGTTACTAGATGCAACTGTGTATAGAAGGGGTTTCTTGATTGAGCTAAGGAGACTGCTTTACGTTTGTTACTAGCTAGGTGTAATGTTGTATTGCAGGGGTTTCCTGATTCAGCTAAGGAGAATGCTAAACGTTGGTAACTAGATGTAATAGTATATAGCAGGGTTTTCCTAATTGAGCTAAGGAGACTGCATAACGTTGGTTACTAGGTGTAATGGTGTATTGCAGGGGTTTCCTGATTCAGCTAAGGAGAATGCTAAACGATGGTTACTAGATGTAAAAGTATATAGAAGGGGTTTCTTTATTAAGCTAAGGAGACCGGCTTATGTTTGTTATTAAATATAGTGGTGTATAACAGGTGTTTCCTGATTGAGGTAACGAGACCGCATTACATTGGTAACTAGGTGTAATGGTGTATAGCAGGGATTTCCTGATTCAGCTAAAGAGACTGCCAAACGTTGGTTACTGGGTGTAATGGTATAAAGCAGACGTTTCCTGATTGAGCTTAAGAGACTGCATAACATTGGTTACTAGATGTTACGGTGTATAGCAGGGTTTCCTGAATGAGCTAAGGAAACTGCCTAACGTTTGATCTAGGTGTAATGTTGCAAAGCAGGGTTTCCTGATTCAGCTAAGGAGACTACTAAATGCTGGTTACTAGATGTAATGGTATAAAGCAGGGGTTTCCAGATTTAGCTAAAGACACTGCCTAACATTGGTTACTAGGTGTATTGATGTAAAGTAGGCGTTTCCTAATTGAGCCAAGGAGACTGCATAACGCTGGTTACTAGGGGTAATGATGTATAGCAGGGGATTCCTGATTGAGATAAGGATACTGCCAAACGTTGGTTATAAGGTGTAATGGTATATAGCAGGGGTTTTCTGAGTGACCTAAGGAGACGGCCTTACGTTGGTTACTAGGTGGAAAGGTGTATAGCAGGGGTTTGCTGATTGAGCTCAGGAGAATGCATAACGTTGGTTACTAGGTGTAATGGTGTATAGCAGGGGTTTACAGATTGAGCAAATAAGACATCATAACCTTGGTAACTAGATATAACGGTGTATATCAGGGGTTTCCTGATTGAGCTAAGCAGACTGCATAAACTTGGTTACTAGGTGTATTGGTGTAAAGCAGGCGTTTCCTGATTGAGTTAATGAGACTGCATAACGTTGTTTACTAGGTGTAATGGTGTATAGCAGAGCTTTCTTGATTCAGCTAAGGAGACTTCTAAACGTTGGTTACTAGATGTAATGGTGTATAGCACGGGTTTCCTGATTGAGCTAAGGAGACTGCATAACATTTGTTACTAGGTGTAATGGTATTTAGCAGGGGTAATTGAGCTAAAGTGATTACATATACTGGTTACTAGGAGTAATGGTTTATAGCAGGGGTTTCCTGATTGAACTAAGGAGAATGCATAACGTGGGTTACTAAGTGTAATGATGTATATCAGGGATTTCCTGATTAAACTGTAAAGACTGCATAACGCTGATTACTATGCGTAATGGTGTATAACAGGAGTTTCCGGATTGAGCTAAGGAGAATGCCCAACGTTTTTTACTTGGTATAATGGTATAAAGCAGGGGTTTCCTGATTAATCTAAGGAGACTGCCAAATTTTGGTTACTAGGTATAATGGTGTATAACATGGGTTTACTGACTGACCTAAGGAGACGGCCTAACGTTTATTACTAGATGTAATGGTGTATATTAGGGATTCCTTATTGAGCTAAGGAGAATGCATAACGTTGGTTCCTAGGTGTAATGGTGTATAGAAGTGGTTTCCTGATTGATCTAAGGAGAATGCATAACGTTGGTTACTAGTTGTAATGGTGTATAGCAGGTCTTTCCTGATTGTGCTAAGGAGACTGCATTACCTTGATTCTAGATGTTATGGTGTATATCAGGGGTTTCCTGATTGAGCTAAGCATACCGCATGACCTTGGTTACTAGATGTATCGGTGTAAAGTAAGGGTTTCTTGATTGAGCGATGGAGAATGCCAAACGCTGGTTATTAGGTGTTATGGTATATAGCAGGGGTTTCCTGATTAAGCTAAGGAGACTGCTAAACGTTGATTACTAGGTGAAATGGTGTTTAGCAGGAGTTTCCTGACATAGCTGAGGAGACTGCCAAAGGTTGGTTACTAGGTGTAATGGTGTATATGAGGGTTTCCTGAATGAACTAAGCATACTGCATAATGTTGGTCACTAAATGTATTGGTGTATAACAGGGGTTTGCCGATTGAACTAAGGGGACTGCCAACTGTTTGTTATTAGATGTAATGGCGTAAAGCAGGGGTTTCCTATTGAGCTAAGGAGACTGACAAACGTTGGTTACTAGGCGTAATTGTGTATAGCAGGGATTTCCTGATTGGGCTATGGAGAATGCCTTACGTTTGTTACTAGGTGTAACGGTATATAGCAGGTGTTTCTTGATTAAGCCAAGGAAGCTGCCTAACGTTGGTTACTAGATGTAATGGTGTATAGCAGGGATTTCCTGATTGAGCTAAGGAGAATGCATAATGTTGGTCACTAGGTGTATTGGTGTATAGAAGGGGTTTTCTGATTAATCTAAAGAGAATATATAACGTTGGTCACTACATATAATGGTGTATAACAAAGGTTTCCTGATTGAGCTAAGGAGACTACATAACCTAGATTACTATATGTAATGGTATATATCAGTGGGTTTCCTGATTGAGCTAGACAGACTCAATAACCTTGGTAACTAGATGTAACGGTGTATAGCCGGGGTTTCCTGATTGAGCTAAGGAGACTGCCAAACGTTGGTTACTTGGAGTTATGGCGTAAAGCATGCGTTTCCTGATTAATCTAAGGAGACTGCATACCATTGGTTACTATGTGTAATGGTATATAGCAGGGTTGATTGAGCTAAAGCGACTACATATACTGGTTACTAAGAGTAATTGTCTATAGCAGGGGTTTCCTGATTGAGCTAAGAAGAATGCTTAACGTTGGTTACTAAGTGTAATGTTGTATAGCAGGGATTTCTTGATTGATCTAAGGAGAATGCATAACCTTGCTTACTAGATGTAATGGTGTATATCAAGGGTTTCCTGATTAGGATGAAGAAACTGCATAACACTGGTTACTAGGCGTATTGGTGTATAGCAGGGGTTTCCTGACTGAGCTAAGGAGACTGCCAAACGTTGGTTAATAGGTGTAATGGTATATAGCAGGGATTTCCCGATTGAGCTAAGGAGACTGCCGAACGTTGGTTTCTAGGTTGAATGGTGTATAGCTAGGGTTTCCCGATTGAGCTAAGAAGAATGCATAACGTTGGTTACTAATAGTAATGGTGTATAGAAGGCGCTCCCTGGTTGATCTAAGGAGAATGCATAACGTTTGTTACTAGATGAAATGGTTTATAGCAGGGGTTTTACTGATTGAGCAGAGGAGACTGCATAACCTTGGTTACTAGATGTAATGGTGTATATCAGGGGTTTCCTGATTGAGCTATGCAAACTGCATAACCTTGGTTACTAGATGTAACGGTGTATAGCCGGGGTTTCCTGATTGAGTTAAGGAGACTGCCAAACGTTGGTTACTAGGTGTTATGGAATATAGCAAGGGTTTACTTATTAAGGTAAGGAGACTGCCAAGCATTGGTAACTAGGTGTAATGGTATATAGCAGGGGTTTCCTGATTGAGCTAAGGAGACTGCCAAACGTTAGTTTATAGGTGAAATGGTGCATAGAAGGGGTTTCCTGATTGAGCTATGAGGACTGCCAAACGTTGGATATTAGATGTAATGGTGTATAGCAGGGGTTTCCTGATTGAGGTAAGGAGACTGCCAAACGTTGGTTACTAGGTGTAATGGTATATCGCAGAGGTTTCTTCATTGAGGTAAGAAGACTGCATGACGTTGATTACTAGGTGTAATGGTGTATTGCAGGGGTTCCCTAATTGAGCTTAGCAGACTGCCAAATGTTGATAACTACGTATTATGAATTATACCAGGGGTTTCTTGATTGGTGATGCCGTCCTTCTGATGTTGGTTACAACGTATTATGGTATAAAGCAGGGGTTTCTTGATTAGTAAACCAAACTGCCAAACGTTGATTACTACTTCTAATTATATTTAGCATTATTACCACGCTTTACTACATGTTGATACGTCTTATATCAGATATATCTTTATATCAAGGTCACGTTGGAAACTTGCTAGAGAAAAATGTATGCAGCCTGGAAAAGCAACGAAGTAAAACTGTTGATCAAATGAAACTCAACAGAAAACTTGGTAAGCCATTGTAGCTATAATTTATCAAAATATCGATTATAAACTGTCTATTTATATTATCGTCATCTTGACAATGTTTCTTAAATATTCAAAAGTGATTTTATTACGAATGTAAAACATGATACTTTTATAATGTTACATCTTCAATAATTATTGCACGTTTTATAACACAAACAAAATGTCAAAAGTATCATGTAATGTCACTAACTTTCATCGGTACTAATTAAATAACTCCCTTCACCACCATTACAAAATGTTATAATAATACTTGTACATAATCAAATATCAGTTATCATTAGTTATATCGTTCTTCTAAAATATATTTGATATTTTCTACCTTCTACTGATGTTCTATTAAGTTTATGCAATATTCTAGCTTCAGTTTCAACTCTTTGTGAAGACACTCTTAATCTAATTAATGCATATCTAAACTGTTTCATCTCAATATCGTCCTAATATGTTTTGAAGATAAAATTTGATTTTAATTGATAACAGTTTGCTCTGTAGAGTTTTGAATATTTTTATTCCAGTTCTGATAGTCTTTGTTTATAAGTATCAAGAAAATCATTACCAACTCCTTGAAACAACCATTCATAATTAAACCCTAAGCTTTGTAATAATGATTTAACTGATGAGGCCTAATAATCTTTATTTGTATATTTTTCATGTCTGCAATTATATTATAACTGTGTTGGCATATTTAGTTTCATCACATTGTAACACCTTAAACCAATATCTAACAATAGCCTAACCATCTATAATTCTTATTTGGAGTTCTTCCTAATTCACCATGTATAAAGTTATACTGAGTACAGGAAATACTGCACCATTTTTTGCTCAGATGAACATTTAATTCATCGAATTTCATAACAAACATCAAATTAGAAAATCCGTCTAAACATAAACTGTCACACACTCACAGATCAAAAGTAGAGCTTTTGTCAATATCGGGTATGATACCGTTGTTTGCTATACAGCTAAAGCACCGTGGTCGCATTGATCGTTTTACTGTCCTTAAATCCCTTTTGTGCTCTAAGCATACATACTTTTATATTTCATCAGCCTTTAACCGTTATCGAAAAATTTCCATTTCAAAAACATCTAGAACTCAGTATATGTTGTGTTTGACGTTTAACTCCTAATAATTGCTTACGAAATTGTAAATAAACTCATTCTGTTTGAATAGCCACAAACTTTACTTCCATAATTTAAAATTGGTAAAATAATTTGATCAAATAGACCTAACATATGACTGACTGATATTTTATTGAATTTATAAACATAGGATTTTAATTTGAAAATAGCTTTAAGTGCTTGTCCTGCCAAGGTCTCGTGTTGTGGCGAAATTAATATTAGAAACAATTAATACATTTACATGTTTTAATACACATATTTCTTAACCATATCAATTATTATAATCCTTTTAATGTAAGATACATATAAGTGCATATAAAGTGACGAATTATGAATCTAAAGTTTGTAGTTTAATAGTTGTAGTTTGTAAACATTACTGTAGTTCAACACAAATATTGTACGTTATTTGATAGGTTCACATTGACAGTATTATTATTTATATTAAGAACAAACTTTAAATCTGACATATTAATAATATCCATGTTATATTTATATATTTGCACACTTTGACATATCAAGTGAATTACCTCCCCTTATAGTGTTTTACAAGTTCATAATTTATCAGTTTAATTATAAGTAGTAAGTTCTTATCGCTTAATATTCGCAAATTTTAAGACACTCCTCAGGTAACTAAAGTTTTAACTGTCATTTAATTGTCGTCGTATCCGTTGTTTTGCTTCCTTTGCTGAATTTCTTCAAGGATGCGTCATGAGTATATGGTTTTAATTGTAAATTATACACACAAGTAATTAAAATCATAAAAACGCAAGTTCGTGATTTTCAGATAAATTTGGCTCATCTTCTTTCCACGGCCATGTCACATAATATCTTTATTTTTAAAGTCTATTAAAGTTTAAAAATACCTCTGTGTCACCTGAAACCACTGGAGAGTCCATTATACTGATTGATTCCAAATTCGCGAAGTCCTCGTGTTAATAGGGTCATTTCTGATTCATTTATTCGTTCATTCCATCAATGATTTCGGTTGGTGTACTAGCGATGATCCAACCGAGTTTCGAGCCCAACATGTATAGTCCTGGCAGATTATTATTTTCAGGTTAAGATAATAAACATTGTCAGCGAGCAACTGAATTGTTGATGTTTCAGTTTCTGTAGGTAATGAATCAGCTAATGAAAAGTCCTTCCTTAAATACGGTGTTTTATTGAACTGGCCGTCTGTGTATTTATTCTGTGATATTTAGTACAACATAAGCATTTATCGTAAATACGTTCCTATCTTTCAGTACAATGTCAATGGTTGCTGTTGGTGTTCTGATTACTTTTAGTTTATCTGATTCAAATGTCACTAATGATATTTGATGAACTTCAATAACCATCACCTATCAGCTAGTGATAGCTGGTATTATTGGAGAATGCAAGTTTCTTTCAAGTTTCATTTCACATGTTTAATATTTCGCTGACCGCCAAATGGACTCGGCAGGTAGTTCAGTTACTACTGACGACCTGCGAAACGAGTTCACCGCCAAATAATCTGCGAAATAGAGCCGTAAACAAACCCAAACAATGCCTCATTGACACTCAACATATAGTGTCTAGACACTCAACATATAGTGTCTGATGATCAAAAGCTGATATAGGAATAGATAAAATTGTAACATTCCAAAGTATGTCACTGAATCAGTACAACACCTTCTTGAACCAAACACTCAACATATAGTGTCTGATGATCAAAAAATGATATAGGAATAAAGAAAATTGTCACATTCCAAAGAGTGTCACTGCATCAGTACAACACCTTCTTGAACTAGACACTCAACATATAGTGTCTGATGATCAAAAAATGATATAGGAATAAAGAAAATTGTTACATTCCAAAGAATGCCACTGAAACAGTACAACACCTTCTTGAACTAGACACTCAATATATAGTGTCTGATGATCAAAAAATGATATAGGAAAAAAGAAAATTGTCACATTCAAAAGAGTACCACTGAATCAGTACAACACCTTCTTGAACTAGACACCCAACATATAGTGTCTGATGATCAAAAAATGATATAGGAATAAAGAAAATTGTTACATTCCAAAGAATGCCACTGAAACAGTGCAACACATTCTTGAACTAGACACTCAACATATAGTGTCTGATGATCAAAGAAATGATATAGGAAAAAAGAAAATTATCACATTCCAAAGAATGTCACGGAATCAGTACAACACCTTCTTGAACTACTGTTTTATGCATCAACATACAACTCCGTCTTGGCTTCCAATTGATCAAGTATTAACATGTAGCCAATGGTAAAAAATGCACGCTTTTATGATTAAAAAGCCCCATAAGTGATTGTGGATCCAGATACATAATATACTGTCACCATGCTTTTAACACCATTGTACTAGTAGTAACACGGTTCGTTGCTATGTGTATTGCCACCTGTTTGGCTGGAAATGTCATGCCTTTGGTTATGACGATATTACTGTAACTAGGGGCCAATACTGATGGATAATTTACAACTATCCCAGTGCTGTATAACAATGTCTTACTTCATACGACTTAGCCACGCTGAAAACAAATATCCTATTAATGGAGCCTTATTCAAATGACAAAACGAGCAATCTTGTAGCCAGGTTTAACTTAAAAGTACAATTGCAAGCTCGCAAAGTGGTAAATTGGATCGCTAAATTGTTCAACGTAGTAACCAGGACCTCACAAAAATGATACCAGGACCTCATTAAGCAATACTGTTCTTCAGTAGCATAGCGCATCATCCCGCAACGCATTCTTTCGTAGCACTGCACCAACGCTACTAAAATTGTATTGTCTGACAATAATGCACTACGTAGATAGTTAGAAAGCCATCCCAAGGCATCATTTCTCTGCGGGTTTAGTACACCAAACATTTGCTAATCAGGAATTGTTCGTAAATCTAACGTTTTTGTGGTGTGCCATGTTTGCTTCGGAAAATAAACTGTACCAAAATCACCAGTGATTGTTTTCTTAAATGGAGATAGTGAAAATCAAAACCTATTGCGTGGGTCTATCAATTCCAACATTGCCTCGTATAACGAACATAAAATGGTCTACTGGACCCAATGACTGTCCAAAAGTCACTGAACATGACTGCCAGTTTCAAATTCTGTACTAGTCTATAATTCATTGAATAAAATTACATTTAATTTAATAAATAAGATATAACAATTAGCAGCACTAATTTACTTCAATAAAAAAAGAAGACACGAGTTGAAATGCTCCCAGTTCAGGTATACTGGAGTATGTTCACAAGTTCAGATATCATTGGGGTCACAGGAGCATGATGGAATCACTTGAGGTGAAATGCTCCGAGTTCAGGACATATAAAGGCTTGATGATTATCAAGCAGTGTTTTTATTTTTTATAGTGTTTTTAGATTATTTGGGATGGGGATTTCGGCAGTGGCAGTCAAGTTGTTTAGGATGCTGGGAGATTGTAGAGAAAGGCGAATTACTTTGTTTTGAATACGAGACATAAAACCGTGTAGAAATGTATGTAAAACAGTGAAGAACTATCCTATTATGTTGTATATATTTTCCTCAAAGTAAAACTAGATATTTAATACGGAAATAAACTTTATATTACAAGCAATGGGATTGCTGATTTTTTTAGTTTCCCTTAAGCTGCTCATCCCTCATTTTATAGCAAGTTGACTGCAAGTGTGTATTACCCATTTCATACCTAAACGTTTATATTGGCAAGTCACCTTATAGACCACGCCCTTCAAACTGAAGGCTATTTCCCATTGCTCCAAACTCTGACAGTATAATGTCCAATCACCTGGCTGTCGGATACCTATCTTCAATTTGAGCCTGCATTACTCGACACACCTTTTTCAGCATAGGTCCCCATTTCTCATTATGTAATGTAGTAAGAAAATTTCTTTAATAAAATATTAATTAAACCAACGTCAACATACTGACTAGCAATCATACCCAAAAAGAAAAAGTTTAGTTAATATTTTCCTGCAAGCATAACTAAAATACACAAGATTTCGATGTTATAAAGATTTAATTATACTTGTCCAAACTGTAGCGTAACTTAAAACATAAATATATAGTTATAAATAAAAAAAATCTCTATATATTTTTCTCCCAGATCCAATAAGTTTTACTTTTCATTTATTTTTTTTTTAAATAATGTGTCTTTCTTCATTTTGCAAAATGAAAATAAAATTATTTCATATTGTTAATGTCATGATGTAATGAATGCATTTTATTGTAGTACTGTGCAAAATGTCTGTTTCCCCCAATATGCCTATTTACACTCATTAATCCCATATTGCCAAAAGGATATCTATCTAAATATGCCTGAATAATATATTGAAATATTTTTTTTATTTTTATTTTTTTTTTTTTGTTGTTTTTTAACTTGGGCTTCACGCCGAGATATATTAATATAGATATACCGCTTACAATTGGAGACACGATTCCATTTTTTTTTATCAATTTGATCTGATATACAGGTTGACACGTTTTAAGAATTGTTTTATCTTAAAAAGAGTCAACATGACGATGCAAAGGTCGTAAAGCAGTATTTTAGTGATGTCTTGGAAAGATAATTTCGTTTCAAGTTTACCACTCCCATTGAAATATTGATTTTGTCACGTTTTAATAGATTTGATATACAAACCCATTCAGATTTATTTATTGATAATGCAATTCATCTGTTTGAATTATTTTTAGTTTTTAATACATCTGATAGTGTGTTTTTCCCCTGTTCTAATCCCTTTCATGTACCCTATAGGATTTTTGTTTTATTATTATTTATTTTTTATTGATTGATTGATTTATTTATTTATTTATTTATTTATTTATTTATTTATTTATTTATTTATTTATTTATCTTTTAAACGACTAAACTTTTTCTTGTCCTTTGAGTATATTTTCCATCGATTGAGGAATTTTCAACCTTAATTCAGAGTCGACACTCGCCAATTGAAACATATTAGTACACTCCACCAATTTTTAATATCCTGGCCAACTCAAACGGCATATAACAGGTTCAGCCATAGTCGTGGTTGAAGCTGTTGCAATGAAGACGTTGCAGATGTCGCTGTAATCACAGTTGATGGCACCGACATATGCCACTGGCAACTTTCTCTTCTGTTTTACCATTGTCGACTCGGGTGAACATGAAAATTATCAACAATTAGCGCTAGGATCATGAAAGATATAATAGACAATAACAAATGCATTCAACCAAATCTCCATCCTTCTTTCCTTAGCATTGTATCCTATAGTCCCTTTGCTTAATAATAACCGAATTGCACTCTTCCAATAAATTACTTTCGCGATCCAATATAATATAATTACCATAATGTGTATATTCCAACGGTTACTCTTTATAGCAATATAAGACAATCAGATGAAGATTAAGCAACTTTATTAACATCATTTAGCACCCATTACAAATATGCCCCTTTGACACACAATATAGCCATCGGTATCATTTATCCAGGTATATAGTTATATATACACCGGTCGATGAAGGAGGCGGCGTGACACCATTGTTTCGGTGAAACCGTTTAGTTTGTATAATCTCTATATTTATAAAGTTCAGTTAAATACGAACTAACAGTGAACAACATAACTACAGCCGTACAGCGATTCCAATTGCTTATATGCTAGACAATTATTCCATTAGAAGGTCATATAGAAATGTTTACACATCAAGCAAAATCTAACAAAAATCTCGGTATTCCACAAACAACTGAAACTCCGACTTCAAATATACTGAATAATATTTCGTCTACCAAATTGCATACTGCATTTGCGTCGATGCAAGCATTAATATATAAACAAATATATTTTTTTCCCTGCATGTACAGGTGTCATCCCACCATTGGTTTTTGTTTTTTATTCTATAGTAAATAATAAAAGTTTGAAGGCTTGTCATTCATGGAGAATCCCAATTAAAGAAGTGAAACTACATTTTAATGTTTGTCAACCTCTGCACTATCAAAATATGATGAGAAAAGTAGGGGTCATGTGTCATATAAGAGATTTTTTTCTGCTCAGTGTGTACACTGGTGACAAAGTGAAAGTAGATTCCCGAAATCATGTTTTCATACCCCACTTTCCAAGCATCAATTATTTTTCTAAATTCACAATTCAAACATGACAATGCTATCAAAATGTTCAAAATATATCAATAATGCCATTCAAATAAAAAAATGAGCATTAAAATAAGGAAAATGCATTTTCAAAGATGAAGAAATGATGATTATTTAAAACCGCCATTATGCGACTACCCCACGGAAACACTTCCTTTTTGCAATGGTGGTACTATGCCTACATCACTACATTACCTTAATTCCAAATGTCAAAAGGGACGGTGCACTGTTCTACTAACATTCACATGAGAATCACGCTGCAAAGCGCAACTTACTTTTAAAGTGTCTGCATCCCAATAACCATCAATTATCAGCTTGTGATAGCTGCTATTATTCTGTTATGTATGTTCTTTCACTTCCAGAATCTAACATCAATTGAATTTTTTCGTTAATTTCATTTGCCGGATGTTTAACTCTTGTTGTAGCAGTTTGCATTAATACAATTTCATCTGATGTTATAAGAATATATTGCCGGAATATGGTGGAATTAACTCTTCAGTCAAATTTGTGATTTATCGTATTGAGACACTCCCCTTGACGACCACCTACACTGCACATTTAGTGAATAAATAACGACATACAGTAAACATTATATAACGATCCAAATGAAACATAACATATTTTTTTCAACGGTAACAAATGTAAATTGAAAATCGTACATTATTTTAAAAGCTGTTTCTTTCACAAATAAATTATAACCCTTTAAACAACATATGTGTACATTGACATGATAACAAAAAAATTAAAACAGGTATATAAACATTTTAATGAGATAAAACGATACATAATATACCTATGATATACATTGTACATAATAATACACATAAGCAATTAACTAATACATTGAATGGTACAGAATAAATATTCATTTTTACATTTTGATATCGATTGTACATGAAAACAGTTTGGTACATATATGCAATAATCATTAATCAACAGTTTGAAGTTCAAAGAGCGTACAGTAAATAGTACTCAGTGATATAAATAGCACGGAAAATACAGAAATTATCAACTAAATCATATAAATGGTACGAAACATGGTATTGGTATATAAAAGTGAAGAATATTCATCAATAATCAGCTAATGACCTTAGAGCTGCAGAATATACACATTTCATTAAATATTGATAAGAATGATACATAATTTCGATAATTAGCTAATGACATAAATATTACAAAACATACATCAACGTTAGCTCATAATATAAATGCTGCAGAATTTATATATTAATCTTTTTTCAGCTGAGACTAAGCTACGGATGGAGACACACATAAGCGACTTACGGAAGCTACATATCGATCATAAAACAAGACTAACAGATATGGCAGTAACACTGCTTCAAAGTAATAAGATAGTGGTAATTCAAGGCAAACCTGGAGTAGGCAAATCACACATTGCATTGAATGCTTTAAAGGGGATGACGGACTCTGTTTCCAGTTTGAAAACGTTGGTATTTAATGATCCGAACGTAAATGAAGTTAACGAAATGATAGATACCTCAAACAAATATCTAATACTTTTTGATGATTTTTTAGGCAGAATAAACATAGAAAGGACACACGTATCAGATTGGAATCGATACGTTTCAACATTGCTATCATATATCAAAGGTGGCATTGTGTTTGTAGTTATAACTATTAGAAAGAATATACGAAACAAATGTTCAAATGAAAGTGTTTACACAATTTTTGATGAGGTTTGGACGTTAGATTTAGATGAATCTTCAATCAACGTGGACGAAAAAAGAAACATGCTTAACAATTATGCCGATCACTTAGATATTGACATTTCAAATTTAGATATAGATAAAGTTATCAAAGAAACACAATATGGTGTCGGGTTCCCTTTACTTTGCCGAGTCATGAAAGGTAAAAATGTTCTTAATTTATTTACGAGACCTGTGGAAGTATTAAAAGAGGACATACTGTGTATGCCGGAAAAAGATAATGCAAGTTTTGTTTGTTTACTAATGACAATGTTCTGTGACGAAACGTTTAAGACATCACTACTTGATGATCGTGAGATACAATGCTTTGAGCAAATAAAAGAATACTTTGGAGCAAATACCCTGAATCAGCACGCAATGCGAACGGAAGCACAATCTCTATTGCAGACATATCTTCGAATTAAGGAAGATGGGAGTTACACGTGTGTTCATGATACAATCCTTGAAGCTATTTTTAAGGCAGCACTTGTTATAATTCCAGAAATTCTAATACAATATTGTCCATTAAAAACTATTGTTACATTTAGTGATACGTTTATAGAAGGTGAAACAAACAGGACATATCTTCTGCAATATCAGTTGTTACTAAAACGTTTTAAAGAGACATGTATTTTAGTAAAGTTAGCACAAGATATAAAAATCATTTCAAGATCGCAACTCTGGCAACGGTTAGACTTTATTAAAGTTGCTGTTCAAGTGATATCACCGGAAATGTGGTATCAGGAAGACGACAGCACCAACTCGCTCGTAGTATATTTTGCTGGGTATGGTTACATTGACATGATTGAAGCTATAGAATGTGAAATCAATCTAAAACCATCATTAATAAGCATAAGTCACAAAAAAATACAAAAAGAAAAGGCAATGAAACAAGCGTGTCTTCGTGGGAAAAGTAAAATAGTAAAATATTTAATAAGTTCTAGAACTGCAATAACAGAAGAAAGTATGTTTGCCACTGTAAAGGGAGGGAGCGTTGAGGTTATGGGACTGCTTCTGGATGCCGGTGGTAACATCAGTGCTCAGAGATATGACACTGGTGAAAATTTACTCCATGAAGTGTGTCGCTATGGTAATATAACAATGGCTCAATACATACTAGGAAAATGTGAAAGATCTATGAAATTAGACCTTCTTGCGTCTGAAACAATAACCAAAAAGCGGACACCGATTCTGTATGCAACCTTTTATTCCACTGTTGAAATGTTGAAACTGTTGGTGGACTCTGGTTCTGACGTTATGAATAAAGATAAAAGTAATAAAGGTTGCCTCCATCTGGCTGCAAGCAATGTAAATTCTACAACACTTGACTTGCTACAAGTCTTTATTTACCTTGTAAATAATGGGGTAGACCCCGAGGTACCCGATATTGAAAATAAAACAGTATTACATATATCGTCACATACGGGACATTTGAAACTTGTGAAATATCTTTGTAACACGTATTCTAGTTTAATCAAGATGACGGATAATAATAACAAAACTGCTGCTCATGATGCGGCAGCGGGAGGACAATTAGAATGTTTAGTTTATCTCATAGAACAAGGTGTAGATCCGATGGCAACTAGTTCTACTGGTAGAACTCTATTACATGCAGCGTCAAACAAAGGCCATTTGGAGGTTGTGAAATATCTTTGTACCAAATATTCCAATTTAATTAAGATGACGGACAATAATAACAAAACTGCTGCTCATGATGCGACAGAGGGAGGACAATTAAAATGTTTAGTTTATCTTATAGAACAAGGTGTAGATCCGATGGCAACTAGTTCCACTGGTTACACTACATTACATGTAGCGTCATGCAACGGCCATTTGGAGGTTGTGAAATATCTTTGTAAAAAATATTCTAGTTTAATTACGATGACAGATAATGATAACAACACTGCTTGTCATTATGCGGCAGCGGGAGGACAATTACAATGCTTAGTTTATCTTATAGAACAAGGTGTAGATCCGATGGCAACTAGTTCTACTGATAGAACTTTATTACAAGTAGCGTCATACAACGGTCATTTGGAGGTTGTGAAATATCTATGTAACAAATATTCTAGTTTAATTCAGATGACGGATAATGATAACGACACTGCTGCTCATGATGCGGCAGAGGGAGGACAATTAGAATGTTTTGTTTATCTTATAGAACAAGGAGTAGATCCAATTGCCACTAGTTCTACTGGTAGCACTACATTACATAGAGCGTCATACAACGGCCATTTGGAGGTTGTGAAATATCTTTGTAACAAATATTCTGGTTTAATTCAGATGACGGATAATGGTAACGACACTGCTGCTCATGATGCGGCAGCGGGAGGACAACTAGAATGTTTAGTTTATCTAATAGAACAAAGTTTAGATCCGAAGGCAAATAGATCTACTGGAAGAACTATATTACATTCTGCGTCATACAACGGCCATTTGGATGTTGTGAAATATCTTTGTAATAAATATTCTAGTTTAATTAAGATGGCGGATAATAAAAACAACACTACAGCTCATGATGCGGCAGAGGGAGGACAATTAGAATGTTTAGTTTATCTTATAGAACAAAGTGTAGATCCGATGGCAACTGATTCCGCTGGTAGAATTGTATTACATAGAGCGTCTCGTAACGGCCATTTGGAGGTTGTGAAATATCTTTGTAACAAATATTCTAATTTAATAAAGACGGCGGATAATAATAACAATACTGCAGCTCATGATGCGGCAGTGGGAGGACAATTAGAATGTTTAGTGTTTCTTATAGAACAAGGAGTAGATCCAATGGCCACTAATTCCGCTGGTAGAACTATATTACAAATAGCGTCATACAACGGCCATTTGGAGGTTGTGAAATATCTTTGTAACAAATATTCTAGTTTAATCAAGATGACGGATAATAATAACAACACTGCAGCTCATGATGCGGCAGAGGGAGGACAATTAGAATGTTTAGTGTTTCTTATAAAACAAGGTGTAGATCCGATTGCCACCAATTCCGATGGTAGAACTTCATTACATATGACGTCATACAACGGCCATTTGGAGGTTGTGAAATATCTTTGTAACAAATATTCAAGTTTAATAAAGACGGCGGATAATAATAACAACACTGCAGCTCATGATGCGGCAGCGGGAGGAAAATTAGAATGTTTAGTGTTTCTTATAGAACAAGGAGTAGATCCAATGGCCACTAATTCCGCTGGTAGAACTATATTACAAATAGCGTCATACAACGGCCATTTGGAGGTTGTGAAATATCTTTGTAACAAATATTCTAGTTTAATAAAGACGGCGGATAATAATAACAACACTGCAGCTCATGATGCGGCAGCGGGGGGACAATTAGAATGTTTAGTGTTTCTTATAGAACAAGGTATAGATCCGATGACAACTACTTCCGCTGGTAGAACTGTATTACATAGAGCGTCTCGTAACGGCCATTTAGCGGTTGTGAAATATTTTTGTAACAAATATTCTAGTTTAATCAAGATGACGGATAATAATAACAACACTGCAGCTCATGATGCGGCAGAGGGAGGAAAATTAGAATGTTTAGTGTTTCTTATAGAACAAGGTATAGATCCGATGACAACTACTTCCGCTGGTAGAACTGTATTACATAGAGCGTCTCGTAACGGCCATTTAGCGGTAGTGAAATATTTTTGTAACAAATATTCTAGTTTAATAAAGATGGCGGATAATAATAACAACACTGCTGCTCATGATGCGGCAGCGGGAGGACAATTAGAATGTTTAGTGTTTCTTATAGAACAAGGTGTAGATCCGATAGCAACTGGTTCCGCTGGTAGAACTGTATTACATAGAGCGTCTCGTAACGGCCATTTGGCGGTTGTGAAATATTTTTGTAACAAATATTCTAGTTTAATCAAGATGACGGATAATAATAACAACACTGCTGCTCATGATGCGGCAGCGGGAGGACAATTAGAATGTTTAGTGTTTCTTATAGAACAAGGTGTAGATCCGATGGCAACTGGTTCCGCTGGTAGAACTGTATTACATAGAGCGTCTCGTAACGGGCATTTGGCGGTTGTGAAATATTTTTGTAACAAATATTCTAGTTTAATAAAGATGGCGGATAATAATAACAACACTGCTGCTCATGATGCCGCAGCGGGAGGACAATTAGAATGTTTAGTTTATCTTATAAAACAAAATGTAGGTCCGATGACAACTTGTTCCGTTGATATAACTGTGTTACAAACAGCGTCTCGTAACGGTCATTCGGAGGTTGTGAAATATCTTTGTAACAAATATTCTAGTTTAATAAAGATGGCGGATAATAATAACAACACTGCTGCTCATGATGCGGCAGCGGGAGGAAAATTAGAATGTTTAGTGTTTCTTATTGAACAAGGTGTAGATCCGATGGCAACTGGTTCCGCTGGTAGAACTGTATTACAAACAGCGTCTCGTAACGGCCATTTGGAGGTTGTGAAATATCTTTGTAACAAATATTCTAGTTTAATCAAGATGACGGACGATAATAACAACACTGCTGCTCATGATGCGGCAGCGGGAGGTCAATTAGAATGTTTATTGTTTCTTATAGAACAAGGTTTAGATCCGATTGCCACTAATTCCGCTGGTAGAACTACATTACATATGACGTCATACAACGGCCATTTGGAGGTTGTGAAATATCTTTGTAACAAATATTCTAGTTTAATAAAGATGGCGGATAATAATTACAACACTGCTGCTCATGATGCGGCAGAGGGAGGACAACTAGAATGTTTACTGTTTCTTATAGAACAAAGTGCTGATCTGATGGCAACTGGTTCCGCTGGTAGAACTATATTGCAAACAGCGTCTCGTAACGGTCATTTGGATGTTGTGAAATATCTTTGTAACAAATATTCTAGTTTAATAAAGATGGTGGATAATAATTACAACACTGCAGCTCATGATGCGGCAGAGGGAGGAAAATTAGAATGTTTAGTGTTTCTTATAGAACAAGGTGTAGATCCGATGGCAACTGGTTCCGCTGGTCAAACTATATTACAAACAGCGTCCCGTAACGGCCATTTGGAGGTTGTGAAATATCTTTGTAACAAATATTCTAGTTTAATAAAGATGGCGGATAATAATAACAACACTGCTGCTCATGATGCGGCAGCTGGAGGACAATTAGAATGTTTAGTGTTTCTTATTGAACAAGGTGTAGATCCGATGGCAACTGGTTCCGCTGGTAGAACTGTATTACATAGAGCGTCTCGTAACGGCCATTTGGAGGTTGTGAAATATCTTTGTAACAAATATTCTAGTTTAATTACGATGACGGATAATAATAACAATACTGCAGCTCATGATGCGGCAGAGGTAGGAAAATTAGAATGTTTAGTGTTTCTTATAGAACAAGGTGTAGATCCGATGGCATCTGGTTCTGCTGGTAGAACTGTATTACATAGAGCGTCTCGTTACGGCCATTTGGCGGTTTTGAAATATTTTTGTAACAAATATTCTAGTTTAATCAAGATGACGGATAATAATAACAACACTGCAGCTCATGATGCGGCAGCGGGAGGACAATTAAAATGTTTAGTGTTTCTTATAGAACAAGGTGTAGATCCGATGGCAACTGGTTCCGCTAGTAGAACTGTATTACATAGAGCGTCTCGTAACGGCAAATTGGAGGTTGTGAAATATCTTTGTAACACATATTCTAGTTTAATCAAGATGACGGATGATAATAACAACACTGCTGCTCATGATGCGGCAGAGGGAGGACACTTAGAATGTTTAGTTTATCTTATAGAACAAGGTGTAGATCCGATTGCCACTAATTCCGCTGGTAGAACTACATTATATATAGCGTCATACAACGGCCATTTGGAGGTTGTGAAATATCTTTGTGACACATATTCTAGTTCAGTCAAGATGATGGATAATAATAACAACATGGCTGCTCATGATGCGGCAGCGGGAGGACAATTAGAATGTTTAGTTTATCTTATAGAACAAGGTGTAGATCCGATGGCAACTAGTTCCGCTGGTAGATCTGTATTACATAGAGCGTCTCGTAACGGCCATTTGGAGGTTGTGAAATATCTTTGTACCAAATATTCTAGTTTAATCAAGATGACGGATAATAATAACAACACTGCTGCTCATGATGCGGCAGAGGGAGGACAATTAGAATGTCTAGTGTTTCTTATAGAACAAGGTGTAGATCCGATTGCCACTAATTCCGCTGGTCAATCTGTATTATATAGAGCGTCTCGTAACGGCCATTTGGAGGTTGTGAAATATCTTCGTGATAACTTTGTTGATTTAATTCCTATTGCGAGTAATTACAAACATACATCTGCTCATCATAGAGCACGACGAGGTCAATCAAAATGTTTTATTTTATAGACACCAGAGATATGTAGGTTTTATCAATCGAAAAGTTCTAAATGTTATTCATGTATGCCATGTGTAATTTTGTCAAATGTCACGGACAAACCTTAATATTTAATTATCTTTCTAGAATAATAATCGAATCCTTAATTTAGTATTAGGACCTTTATAAATAAGCAAATAATGAAACATTTAAAATTATACATAAACAGCATCAGGTGCATATAAATCAGTATTATACATCATATGTAGAATATAAAAAAAGTACAAGGGCCTTGATAAATCAGTCAACAATATATCAGATTTAGATTATACATTAACACGGTCATTATGAATAAGTATTTACATCATATGTAGAATATAAAAAAAACAATACAAAGGTCTTTATCAATAAGTCAACAATATATCAGATTTGGATTAAGCATTAACAAGGTCATTATAAATCATTAGTATCCACTTAAAATAGCTATTACAATGAGCTGCTAGCATTTGTACCATGTGACTGTATATTGTACGCTTCAAACCGGAAGCGTCCCGAAAATCCGGATAGATCTTTTGTATTGGTCAGCTACCACCATTGAGAGGAGCTCTCTGATTGGCTGAAAAAAGTATTGGGATGTTCAGGGCATATATTTTTATAGTAAGCTTATTTCTGGTTGGATGAAAATGTCAAACTGGCAAATGATCACAACAAAATATAAGTTTACAATGTTTGTGTCAATAAAAATATAAAATTTTATTCCTGTGACTAACTAAATTCATTTGATTAAGGAAACTGTATGGAAAGTAAAATCGGTGAAATTTGTTTTTTCATGCTTAAAGTGGGGATACCCAACTTCAGGGGGAAAAAAGTGGTAAAAAGGAATACTTTTGACCCCATTTTGGGGAAATTCTAATTTGAGTCTAGGATAGTACTTTAATATGATGTAGGACTTTTTGGTCCGCGAATGGTAGAAATAGTGAAAATTAGGTCAAACGTTATAATGTAAGTATATGGAAAACGCAATGGTGGTAGCTGACCTATTGGACGGTTGGACCGTCCTAAAATTCGGACTTTAACAAAATATTGGACTTTAAAGAACGGTTACTCTAACGATATACATACTCCGCAAATTTTGATATAAGATAAACCACTGAGGCACTCCTAATGAGCATTGTGTTGTTTGAAACAACAAGCAACATGTATATTGAGAAACTGAAGTATACATTATTCCAAAAGATATAGATACTTAAAATTTATAATTTAATAAAAGAAAAAAGTATCTGTGACACAGGAATTATATTAATATTGATAGATCTATTTTTAAAAAGAAAAAACTTTAATATTATCAAAAAAAATGTAATAAACATCAATTAGTCTACCTGTTATTTTTCGTATATTTTAAAAAATGACTTTTTTTATAAAATTTTGATTAAATATTGTGTTTCATATGAAAAGAACTTTAGGTGAATTATAAAAATGTCATTATACAGTTCACTGGACAATATGGATTGCAGCGTCTCGTCCAATACAGGTTTTCAACCATAATATTGACTTGTACAATATAAATCCATATTGTACAGTGAACTGTATAATAACATCATAGTATTAGTATAAAAACAATACAAGGGCCTTTATATTTGTAACGTAAATATGATAGCCTTGTACCTTTGTTAGCTTTGTGAGTTATCAAAATAGTCCGGTACCCAAATAACACATTATTCGTATTAATATGTCAGCTGGTATTGATGAACATACATAACAAGATATATATTTGATGTTCAGCATGGCTAAGGGATGTCATGTGATAGATGCACTTTTTGTGTTTTGTTTTGTGTTGGTGTTCTTATGTTTGTGTTTTTTTGTAGTAGTAAACTAGTGATATAATTCATATTCGTGGATTGACCTGACGGGCTGTCAATTAAACAAATCGATAATCTTTCATCGATCGATATTGTTTTCAAGGCCGCCGTTTTCCTTAGACAAGTATCACTACATTGAATTACATTGTATTTACTTGGACAAACAACGCCACGTGGCCGGTGGGTGGGACGGTAGTCGGTATTGCGTCAGGTCATTTGAACTTGAACATGTTTATAGTATGTGACATGGAGTACTACGTACAGTTTATTCTATGTGTCAGTTGTGCTACACATATCGCTTAAACTGTCATAAATCAGACAAATAAGATTTGTGTCTGATTGTCTGTAATAAAATACAATTGCCGCTTTCGGTGACTTACATGTATTTGTAATAAAATAAAATTGTTACATTAAAAAACACTGTTAAAACTGGTAAATCTATAATGGTAATTTTATTGTTTTTAATTATATAAAGAAAACAAAAATGTTGTATTCAGATATCAGTTATATTTCACTCGTGAACACTCGAATTAGTCCACGTGACGCACAGGGAATGATATTTAACTAAAATCAACAATCAAATAAAAGAGGAAATACATTTATTCTCTGAGTATTATTTTGTCCAAATATTATGTTCAAATAACACCTGTCGCTGTTGTAAAACTGATTAAAATAACGTATATAATGTCAAATAGTGTTGTCATACTTTCTCAGCCAATAAAATTGCTCAGATTTTTCAAAATAGAACATCGTGAACTTTCTATTTTACATAGAACGTTATGACCGTATGTAGAGGTAGACCTACTTTCTCAGCCAATGAAATTGCTCAGATTTTTCAAAATAGAACACCATGAACTTTCTATTTTACACAGAACGTTATGACCGTCAGTAGATGTAGACCTACTTCCTTAGCCAATGAAATCGCTCAGATTTTTCAATAGAACTTCATGAACTTTCGATTTCACATAGAACGTTATGAACGTCAGTAGATGTAGACCTACTTCCTTAGCCAATGAAATCGCTCAGATTTTTCAAAATAGAACACCATGAACTTTCTATTTTACATAGAACGTAATGACCGTCAGTAGATGTAGACCTACTACCTCAGCCAATGAAATCGCTCAGATTTTTCAAAATAGAACACCATGAACTTTTCATTTTACATAGAACGTAATGACCGTCAGAAGATGTTGACCTACTACCTCAGCCAATGAAATCGCTTCAGGAACCAGAAAGTAGATCAACATCTAAGCCGCTTAGAAGTTACATGGATTATTTCTACAAGCGTAGAAAATCCCACATAACTTTTAACATACTAATTAAACACACTGACACACATATAATTACAATATATAAAGGAACTTACATAAGTGCTCATTAATTATTGCATTTATTTAACGAGTTGTCATGTTAAAATATTATGTGAGGCTCTGCCGAACATATAATATATAAGCACGAATATAAGTTTCTTGTTTATCAATTCGAACAAGATTGTATTTGCACAACTATCGTCTTTCACCAGGTTGATTGAAGTAGTTTGAGGTTTAGCATCCATCCAACAATGTTTCATTTTTACCGCTACGTTGTCTATTTGAGACAGTCTTGCAAGCGCTGACACATTGCAGTATCAAGCCGCAGACATATGGCATGACAATCCACTCAGTCACAGTATACGGACACCGTGCCGGCCAGACATAGACATCTTAATGCAAAGTGTCAAGAGAGGAAGTTTCTAGTTTTATTTGTCTTAGGTATGACCCGACAGGGGATTGAACTCACGATCTTCAGCATGCAAGGTGGTAGCTCTTCCCCCAATGTAAACACGGTTAATTTCATTTTAACCAGAAACAGATTATCGATTGATTGATTGATTGACTGAATATTTATCGTCATGTTTTTGCCATCGAGGGCTAACAGACGATCATTTAACCTAACCACTGTTTAATTAACCAGGACTCGAGCACACCCCATCTCCGCAAGTAACTGATAACTTTCCCACTTGAATCAATGGTTAGAGACGAATGCTAATGAGACACAATGTCATATATCAATCATCAAGGAGACTGTTGCCGAGCGGGGGATTCGAACTCACGACCCCTGGATTGATAGTCAGACGCGTAACCGACTGAGCTAATCGGGCCCGGCTAGAGAAATATGAAAATATATCTGTGAAAACTATCACATAAAGTCACTTATCTCTGTTTATAAGTATCTGGTATTGACTTATTCAGAACAAACTTTTCAAAGATCAACTCCTCACCAAGTCAACCGTTCACCATAATTGTCTTCATTTAACCTAGCACTTTAAACGGCATCTTCCATAAAATCATATGCTTGCGGTCAGTAAGGGTAACGACATGATTTTCGACAACAATTAATGGAGGCACTTTCATTTTCAATATCAATAGTAGTAGCAATGGTAGTGAGATGAAGGGCGTACTCCGGACCACCTAATCTTGACAGTGACAGTGACAAATCCTGATAATGGTAGTGAGATGAAGGGCGTACTCCGGACCAACATTTGACAGTGACAGTGACAAATCCTGATAATGGTAGTGAGACGAAGGGCGTAATGCGGACCATCTACTCTTGACAGTAACAGTGACAGTGACAAATCCTGATAATGGTAGTGAGACGAAGGGCGTACTCCGGACCATCTACTCTTGACAGTGACAGTGACAGTGACAAATCCTGATAATGGTAGTGAGATGAAGGGCGTACTCCGGACCATCTACTCTTGACAGTGACAGTGACAGTGACAAATCCTGATAATGGTAGTGAGATGAAGGGCGTACTCCGGACCATCTACTCTTGACAGTGACAGTGACAAATCCTGACTTGTTGTTTATACTGTAGTGAACTGACACTGATCAATTGACATAATAAAATGTATTTGTCAGATGCGTATGTTCATCTGATATGTTGTTGGGACTGCTAATGCTGTCTCTGTTGTTGTTGTAATCAATTCTGTGATAATCTCATAATGATATACAGTATTATATACGTGTATGACAGTTTTTCACAATAATTTTTGACAGTATCATTCTTCGTCAACTTGCAATATTCGAATCCCACTCTTCAACAAATGTTTGTCAACATGCTTGATTAAGCTCAGCGAAAAACATGCCATTTTTATTTAATGGTTAACGAGACCTAAAGAGACCCTTCACTGACGGAAGCATAATTTTTTACTTTTAACCTGATCTTTTGTCATTATTCTTAAGTGTGCTGGTGTTTTTTTTCTGATATTAAACGCATCGAAACAATAATGTTTATTATTATAATATTTCTTATGGCGTATTGATTAAAAAGCTTGTATAAAAATCAATGCATATGGATTTCGCAAGACTCCATATAAGGAATTCACAATACTTTCGCCACGCCCAAAACTATTCATTGGGTGTTTTCGGACTTGGGAGGGGGGAATAGTGTGGAGTCAAGTGGCGCCGACTTTTTATTCATCAACAAAACTAACTACTGCTATCTTAAAATGTAGCGTACATTCTCAGTCATCATTCGGCATTATGTGAAACTGACTTAATTCCATAAATCTCACTTTTTTAATAAAAATAAATTTTGTAAAGTAAGCAAAACAGATACACGTGAGTTGTTTGTATTGAATTAAAACAAATATTGCTGATAGGTAAAACTACAGGTCGTAATATAGAACGACTCTAGAACGTCTCAATAGCGGATTCAGGGTGAACAGAACACCCGCTTAAAGATAGCAATTATAGCTAAACTGACTATTTGGCTCAAGTACCAGCTAAAAACATAACAACGTACAACACTTTAAACAACGCATATTCTATTAAGCTATGTTAAGTAATGCACTGCGCTGTTTAATCTTTTATGTTATGTAAAACATGCTCCTTTAAATTTTATATTCTCTCCCCAAAATCACGACTTATCCCCTCCCCCCCCCACCCCCCGCCCAGGCACACACACATGCTGAACTATAATGTCATGAATGCGCCGCAGATGCTCACATAACCATTGCTACATAAGCGTAGGAGACGAGATGTGATCTTTTTTCAGCTCAGAAGGAATAGGCCTTAATGTTCACGAAAAAATGACTATCACAAATTTTTTTACCTAATCTACCTTATGGTTTCAAAAAATGGGGTGAATTTTTAATATGTATTCTGAAACTAGGTCTATACGTATTGTACAGACGATACTTTTTAACAAGGAAGGCCACTGTGATTATTTTTTTACTATGTTTATTCATTTATGTGATGATGTACCAATATCGTTTGTGCAGAGCAGTTCTCTTTAAATTGATCTGCAAACGTTTAAACGTCAAAATATACAAAAAAGTAAATAACTACAATATAATTATTATAATAATCCTAAAGGTTCACTTAAATTCAGCATTTGGCATCTCCAAATACCAAATATTCATACCACCTCCTAGTAAACATATACACAGCTGTTAGAGGCATATGACGTGACGGATGTAGAGAGTATAAAGTCCTTAATTTCATTCCTATACAATCCACCCCACCAACACAGAATTACATGTTTTAACATAATAAAGATCAATGATAATTCATTTGTTGGGAACAAAATATGTACAGGCCACAATTGAGAGTTTTTTAAACGATGCTTTTCATCAATCTTTTGTCTCAGAAACAATCCTTCGATTATCAGTCAGACACACAACTATCTTAACGTCTATAGAACACGAATAAACTCCCAAGGTGTGGTTCCTTTTTACAAAGTGGGGGCATTTATTTGAGTCCGGGAAATCAAAATTTAACCATTTTATACAGTATGTGTATATAATGTGAAATATGCCATACAACACACAGCTGATGTTTAAAATACATACATTGTCCGTGGACTGTAGTGTACAATGGTCTCTTCTAACATCTAGAAGCACAAAGGTAAAGCGATTTACATACAAACTTTTGGATTAAAATCTCTGCTGAGGTTATACTTTTTGTCTATTTTCATTGCATGTGTATTTTCTACTTAATCATTTGAGCCATTTAAGATCAAGATGGTTGAATGCATTCATACCATAACTAAAGAAGAGCGCTTACAATATCTAACAGAGGTCACGTACAACCCATTCAATTTACAATCCAGACACGTGGTGATTGAACATATTCAGGTGCAGCTGCTATGAGCGACTGCCAGTGATCATCCTTGGTTTTGGGAGACGAAAGCTATTCGGGTAGAAAAAGTAATTTGAGGTTCAATTGTATAATAAAGGAGATAACGCGGTTTCCATACATTATTCCAGTACACCAGGGGCGAGCTTCGGAGCAGATTTTGTTCAAACATCTCTTGCTTGGCGTCAGTGTAACGTATAGTAACTGCTTCTTTGATGCTCCAAGAGCTCATGTCGAAACAAACAACTGCTTTGCAGTGGACACTTCAGTATCTAAAATGGAAAAGCATTACTTCCAGGGAAACATCGATTGTTCTGAACTAAAGAAACGTTTATTTTTGAACACAGTGTAGGTATTGTTTTAGTGACTGTAACAAACAATTTGAAATTTGGACAACCTGTAAGTTTGGCTATTATAAAGGAAGTGTCAAGATCTGCAAAAAGCACATTATGCCATTTATTGTAGGTGCTTGCAGAGAATTCATGGTTTGTTAAGTTGTATGAGAGTGACCATAACGATAAAACTCTCAGAGAAATGGCTAAAGAGATGTTTGAACTGTTCTACGGATGTACGATGTCTGCCAAGAAAGATGGAGTATACAATACTTGCGGATTTATTGCTGCAAGAGATCCAGCACTTTTACAAAAATGCAACCAAGATTGCATTCTCACGGAAGGAATTTTCACATACGGGGGAATGACAGGGCGAGACATGGAGGCTGATGATACAGGCCAAGAAGAAGTCTTATGTGAAGCGTACTTGGGCCATAGAATAGGTATGATTGGAAAATTGGGCAAATGCTACAAAATGCTGGCGTTAGTATAAAGTGACCTGGGGGTCACGCAATCTAAGTTGATGCTAGAAAGGTTCTTCCTCACTTACCAAGTCTCCAATATTCGGCATGGACGCTAGCATGTGAAGTGTACCTTGAATTAGGCATCAGGTCAGCAGAAATAGGAACTGTTATGTTTGGTGGAGACAATAATGTTCGCGATTTTGATTTTCTGCGACTGGCTATACCTGGTCGAGTTTACACAATATCCCATCTTGAATATGTGGTCGAGGCATTCAAGAAGATTCTGTTTCGTACGTCATCAATTAGAGAAATGCAGATAGATAGTCAAAGCATCAAATTGTCTTCGTCATTTTACGGCAGAAATGGAGTATGTATCATCATCACGAGTATCATCATCTGTAGCATCATCACTTGTATCATCATCACATGTATCATTATGTGTATCATCATCACGTTTATCATCATGTGTATCATCATCACGTGTATCATCATCTGTAGCATCATCACGTGTATCATTATGTGTATCATCATCACGTATATTATCATATGCAGCATTATCACGTGTATCATGATGTATATCATCATCAAGAGTATGATCATGTGTTTCATCATCACGTGTATCATCATATGTAGCATCATCACGTGTATCAACATCACATGTATCATCATCACGTGTATCATCATCATGTGTATCATTAGCACGTGTATCATCATATGTAGCATCATCACGTGTATCATCATGTGTATCATTATCACGTGTATCATCATGTGTATCATCATCACGTATATAATCAGCATGTATATCATCATCGAGAGTATGATCATGTGTTTCATCATCACGTGTATCATCATCACGTGTATCATCACGAATATCATCATGATGTGTATCATCATGTGTATCATCATCACGAGTATGATCATGTGTTTCATCATCACGTGTATCATCATCATGTGTATCGTCATCATGTATATCACCATCACGTGTATCATCATCATGTGTATCATCATCATGTTATCATCATCACGTGTATCATTATGTGTATCATCATCACGTGTATTATCATGTGTATCATCATGATGTGTATCATCATGTGTATCATTATCACGTGTATCATTAGCATGTGTTTCATCAGCATGTGTATCATCATGTGTATCATCATTACGTGTATTACCATCATGTGTATCATCAGTATGTGCATCAGCATCACGTGTATTATCATCATGTGTATCATCATCATGTTATCATCATCACGTGTATCATCATGTGTATCATCATCACGTGTATCATCACCACGTGCATCATCACGAGTATCATTATCACGTAAATCATCATTACGTGTATCGTCATCACGTGTATCATCATGTGTATCATCATTACGTTTATCATCATCACGTGTATCATCATCATCAAGTGTATCATCAGCATGTGTATCATCAGCACGTGAATCATCATCACGTTTATCATCAGCAAGGGTATCAGCATCACGTTTATCATCATCACGTGTTTCATCATCATGTATATCATCATCACGTATATCATCAACATGTGTATCATCAGCACGTATATCATCATCACTTGTATCATCAGCATGTGTATCATCATCACGTGTATCATCAGCATGTGTATCATCAGTATGGATATCATCATCACGTGTATCATCAGCATGTGTATCATCATCACGTGTATCATCATCATGTATATCATCATCACGTATATCATCAGCATGGGTATCATCAGCATGTGTATCATAATCACGTGTATCATCAGCATTTGTATCATCATCACGTGTATCATTATCACGTGTATCATCAGCATGTGTTTCATCAGCATATGTATCACCATCACGTTTATCATCACGTGTATCATCATCACGTGTATCATCAGCATGTGTATCATCATGTGTATCATCATCACGTGTATCATCACCATCACGTGTATCATCATCATGTGCATCAGCATCACGTGTATCATCATCATGTGTATCATCATCATGTGTATCATCTACTTGAGAAAAGCATATTCCTGAATTGTAGTTTGTGTATATTTAACTGGTTACGGGATTGCGTTAAAACATGACATTTCAATCATTTTAACGCATATGTGTTTTCCCATCAACGTATCTAATATTAAAATGAGAAAAAAAGTTCATATATGGAACGACAACGTTGCTTATTAAAGCATATTTTAGTAAATACTATATTGTTAATAAGGGGAATCACTCTTACGATGAATTGTCAATTAACATAATTGTATTATCCCTACATGGACTGTAGCTGTTAAACAAATGACAACCTGTTATCGTTTGTTAGGATTAAAACGATATAGATATATAACAGAACAGAACATTTATTGACTTTGGATAATATTGTACATGACATATGTATGTATTATGCAAATAATTACAGGAATATAAAACACGTAAACGCTCTCACACTCTCGCTTTCATGCCAATTGGCATAACTGCAATACAATGAAATGGCTGGAACATGTTATAAATGAGAATTATCTGAGCATAAATAAAATTTATGTCATTGTTTTAAAGAAGTAATTTTCAACGTACAACACTTTAAACAACGCATATTCTATTAAGCTATGTTAAGTAATGCACTGCGCTGTTTAATCTTTTATGTTATGTAAACTTAACTGCGTTTCATATTTTTATATAAATGATATAATAGCCGTTAATAGTTATTTGTGATCAGGTAAAAAATAAATTAATTGAATTACAAACCACATGCCTTGCATTTGGTATTTACTGAGCCGTATTAATTGCATATCTGTTTACAATTCACGGTTTACAAATATAGATTTATGTTATGTTGAGCGTAGTTGCAAGTAGTGTAGTCCGGTGGTCATGTAATAGAGCCCACGTTCGAATATAATTTGCCCTACCGTGCGCCATTGTGCGCCGATATTTTCATTTGATTAATATAGTAACTGTTCATTATGCTTTGCAAAATCTAGTATGCATTTTCCGTCTGTATAATTTGATAATGTATCACGGTCACAATTTTAACACAAGAACATCAGTGAACTATATATATATAGATATTAAGAATGATATAAGTGGTGCGTGAATGTGGCTTATACGATCGTTAACAGACTACTGTGTGCAGTTACTATTGCTTACAACATTGAATGGATGATTACGTGTTTCTCTATTATCAAAGTATTATACATATTCAAATAAAACATAGTTCTATTGGTTACTTTTAGTACTTGAAATGGAAACACATTATGCTTACAATATTTATCTTAAATATATTTGTATTTTTGCATCGAACATTTTGCATCATGAACCTTTATTGAAGATTGCCAACACAATTCCAACAGAAGCGATCTATAAGGTAATAACAATGTAATTTATTCTATCCAAATAGGATAGAATAATATATAAACCTGTTGAGCCACATACTTTTACAATTTGTTTAGGTGGAATCATGACTGCACCGTCTCGCCATGACCGTTCTAAATAGGCAAAGGGGGGAATTCTTTTAGAACTTATTAAAACGTGAAGCCCCTGTGTGGTTCCATTTAAAACATAACAAATGAACACCGTCACTGAAAAGACTCTACTCCGCTTCCACAATATCTGGCTATCTTATGGATGCCCCATTCAACTGTAGGACTTCAGGGCCACCTTCCTATTATCCGATACCCGTATTTTATATAAAGCCTTATTGTTATTTTCACCCCGTTATTTTATAAACTGTAACAACTTTACAATGGTGTCTCTCAGTCCGCGGCGGGTATTTGTCCAATATCGTATATGTGGAAAGTCCTCCAACGACAACAAAGATCTCAACGACCTTCGTAACGGTTAGCAACGCATTCCACTCTTCCCTGGCCACCATAGGCTTGCACCATACCGTCTTAATATCAAGCTGACGCCAACTGCTGTGGACTGCCTCGCAAAGGTAAATGCTCTTTTGATGATGGACGACCTCACAATCCATACTCTAGTACTGACATCTGCAATACTTAACTTGCAGTCAATAATAAGCACATTAAAACCCTAGCTTTTCAGTCGGTACTCTTATGTATCTTTTAAATGATTTCGACTCCCATCTACCTAGTTCTTTTATGCCACTATCCGACATACCCCTATTTAAAGCTGTTGCGGTTGTCCCAATCCGGAAAGAATGAGATTTGTATCTGGCCGAATCAACTCCTAAGGCTACAAGTGACTTTTTCAAAACTGAACTAAACTGTTAGTCGGTTTCGGAGGAGCCCCCTAAATGTATGAATAACTGACCATTTTCCAGTTTTTGACTGCAATGCTTTAAGCGTTACTTTCATTTTATCCAAAACGTAACTCAAGCATTGTCTTAATTCGTTTAGCTTTTCGGACGGAATTCTGGATTTCATTTCAAGTGAGTCAATTTCTACACCTATAAATGTCAATACCTGTGTAGGACCAAAAGTTTTATCACAGGGACACCCATCTCTAAACATAAGTTATCAAATGAACACATTAACGTACTGCATTTACTGGATTCTTTCTTGCCACCAAACAAAAAATCATCCAAATAATGAAGAACACAACAAGCTCTACCCTTTGTTTTAATGCCCACTCCAAAGAGGTTGAAAACTTTAAAAAATCGAGCATGAAATAGAACATCCCATAAAGGTACTTTCCTCCTAAACTAAAGCCAGGTAGCTCATAGTCCGATGGATGGAGTGGTAATAACTTAAGTGCAGATTTAATATCCATTTTTCCTAGTAAAGTCCCGTCCAAGGGTATTGACCATGGTCGCTGCTTCATCAAATGAGGTGTAATGAAATTCACACAATTCTTCACTAATAAAGCCATTTACACTTGAACCAGGAGGATGTGACAAATGTTGTACGAGTCGAAAAGTTTTATCCTTTTTAGTCACAATACTAATGGGGGATAATCTAATATTGGGAAATGGTTTCTCCTCACTAACTCAATGTGTAAACCCACCACTGATTTTTGTTCTTTATTTTATAGTAAATAGTTAAAGTTTGAAGGCTTCCCCACGGAAGCACTTCCTTTTTGCAATGGTGGTACTATGCCTCAAAGGCAACTTTTTTATTACTTTTAACGGAAACTAGATTTTTATTAAAATTCAGTTTTTATACAGTACATAATTGTCATTTACCAACTATAATAAGTTCAACACGAGCATTAAAACAGTCATATCATGTTTTTCAAGAGTCTGCACTTTTTCAACAAAGGAATAAAAATAGTCTTAGCATATGCTATGTTAATGTAAATTTACGTAATAAGTAAATATACTTTTCAGAAATAGTTTAAAGTGAAAATAGTAGCGTGTCCCTTTAAAGTACTTTAGTACGCTAATAAATGTGAATGGCTGATATATTACGCAGTAATTTTACATATATTTTTGTTTTGATTAGTAATACTGCAATTATCTAAAGCTTTATATTCCTTCTATTATTTCATGTTTAATGATGTAAACACTAAAAACATTCACAAAGTATTTCATATCATATCGTGTTAGCACGCTATTGAAACACGCGATATGTTTTAAAATAGAATGCAATGTGTCATTCATATCAAGATTAGACTCCCGTAACTGCAGTGAAGGACAAAAACAAGGTTAATGTTGGTGGCAATGGTCTACCTGTAAACAAATCAATTATGTTATTGTAGGGATTTGCATTATGAGCCAGTGAGTTGTCATATTCATTTGAAGATGATTATACATTATCAACATAATGTGTTGAGATGTCGACGGCATACGGTCCTGATGTCGAAATAATGAAGTGGCTGTTGTACTACCAGGCTGGCTGAACTATACCACCATGATACGTTTACATGTACCACTTTGTACATAACAGCGATGAATGACAGTAATTAGTAGTATTATACATGTGTTGAATTTGGCGACCGACACACGATCACTTATATGAAAACTCATTTCTCTTTATCTCTCTCATTTGATAGAGCTTGACAAGATCAGTCGATGACGCGACCGACTGTCAATTCAGGGGTCGTGAGTTCGAAATTCCGCTCATACATTATATATGTGATGATTGGTCATGAACATTGCTCTACGGTCTATTTGTCTCCTATCTCTATATATGTCGGTACCTATTCAGTGATTTGCAGAGATTCTAGTACCCCATACCCGCCTGATATATATCGGGAAAGATGAGTATGTGCACTGACCTCTGTTAAATAACTGAAATACTGTTTGATATGTATACTTAACGTACAGACATACAAACAAATTACCACCATTTTCGAAGTTTATGTTTGAACGGCCATCATCCCACGAGTAGCGTTTATTACAGTAACAGATAAAGGATATCAGGGGGGATATCAGGGGATATCAGGGGGATATCAGGGGATATAAGGGATATCAGGGGGACATCAGGGGATATCAGGGGATATCATGGGATATCAGGGATATCAGGGGGTATCAGGGGTATCAGGGGGTATCAGGGGGTATCAGGGTGGATATCATGGGGATATCAGGGGATATCAGGGGTATCAGGGATATCAGGGAATTATAAGGGATATCAGGGGGGCATCAGGGGATATTAGGGGGGTATCAGGGGATATCAGGGGATATCAGGGGGCATGCGTTCCTCCCGTCACCACAACCATGATTCTATACAATAATAACAATCGTATCAACTACACTAGTTTGCATAATTCAATTTGGTTATACGCAGTCAGCAATACAAGTAAATCAAAGTACTCAAATACTGAAGGTGGATTTGCACTTGTTTAAAGTGAAGAATTGGGGATAATGAAGAACAAGTTTCAGTTTGTTTTCCAATAAACTTTTATTATATTTTAGTAAAACAGTTGTATGTACATGAGACTAGGAAAAATGAATGTTAACATGAGTAATATGCTTTACCAATTTATAAAACAAGATGCGAAAGTTGGCCTTTGTAACTCAACTTACCATAATCAACTCGTGCTGTAGAAGTAATGTAAATACACGTTATGAGATTGTTTTTGAGGGTATGACTGACTAGTAAGATACTTTTGGTGTACGACTTGTTCTACACTTTAGATGTACAACACTTAGAAAAATGTGATAACGGCTTTACGGCGTACTAACACATTATTGGTTATTCGACGCCAACAAGAACGAAGATTCCAGGTTCACTCTACATGCACAAAAACAACAAATTAACATACAGATTAAAAAAATACACACCAACAAATGAATATGCAGAATGAACCTAGAATCATGATACCTGCAGAACTGCAGAGTTTCAGCAAATTCTATTGTATTACTCAAGTTGTCGCTTCCTACGACATGCATGAGCCACAGTGGTCCTATTCTTGCCATCACTCATATGGCTCTCTGAAACCACACAGGGATTCATAATTTAACCACAATAGTGAACATGACAAAAATGATACAATGAACATGACACCCATTCGGAAGATTTCTACCCCTCTGCAGAGATCGGCAGTGATTCTTTTCTTAGCCGAAACCACACGTGTTAAACAAGAAACCTCAGATAAACATTATATAATAATAGATGATAATAAGCATAATGGTATTTGGTTTGAGTATAATGTTGTTTATATCAGGCTTCAGATACAATTATAAATGGCATTGCATGAATGAATTTGGTTCCGCTGTGTACCAACACATTATAGTTAATTCAATGCCAACAGGAAGGAAGATTCCAGGTTCACTCTACATGTACCAAAACAACAAATTAATAAAGAGGTTAAAATTCACATCAACAAATGAAATGCAGATAGAACTTAGAACCCCAATACCTGCAGAACTGCAGTTTCAGCAAGTTCTATCGTCTGACTCAAATTGTCGCTATTCTTGCCATCGCTCACATGGCTCCCTGAAACCACACAAGTGTTGCTAATTTAATCACAATAATGAACATCAAAATAATGATAAAATGAACATAACCATCTGCAGAGATCGACAGTTATTATATTCTAACCTGGAACCACACAGGTTTATAAATGGCAACAATTACAGCTATGTGAAGAAACAGAAACAATTAATAAACTACAGCAAAAGTAATAAAAGAAACCCAAATTGACATAAACATAAAACTATATAAATTCCTTAACAGCACGTGTTTAAGTTTTTATATTTTTGAAACAACCCCTGGAAGTGTACAAGTATGATCTGTGATTAGACACTTTAGGTCGGATTTATTTTGAACAAGAGACACGTTGAAAAACATTATTATTTCCCCCTAGTTTTTTCTTATTTAAGATACCTGAACAAAAAAAAGAAACTTCAACTGAAGTGTAGCTGTGATTTTTGTTTATGAACCCAACAACATTTCATTAAG
>CM055906.1:56775948-56870948 GCA_029582155.1 Panopea generosa
TTTTTGTGTGAACCGTGTCTGGGCAATGCTGAATTTGACAATTTTATGTGTGAATGGTGTCTGGACTTTGTCAAAGTTAAAAAATTTATGTGTGAATGGTGTCTGGGCAATGCTGATTTTGCTGTTAACAATCTTAGGTGTGAATGATATCTAGACTATGTCAAAGTTAACAATCTTATGTGTGAATGATGTCTGAACAATGTCAAAGTTAACAATCTTATGTGTGAATGGTGTCTGGGCAATGTCAAAGTTAACAATCTTATGAGTGAATGGTGTCTGTGCAATGCTGATGTTAACAATCTTATGTGTGTACAGTGTCTGTGCAATGCTGATGTTGCTGTTAACAATCTTATGTGTGAATGGTGTCTTGGCAATGTCAAAGTTAACAATCTTATGTATGAACAGAATCTGGGCAATGCTAATGTTGATGTTAACAATCTTATGTGTGAATGATGTCTGGACTATGTCAAAGTTAACAATCTTATGTGTGAATGGTGTCTGGGCAATGTTGATGTTAACAATCTTATGACTGAATGGTGTTTGGGCAATGTCAAAGTTAACAATCGTATGTGTGTACAGTGTCTTTACAATGCTAATGTTGCTGTTAACAATCTAATGTATGAACAGTGTCTGGGCAATGCTATTGTTGATGTTAACAATATTATGTGTAAATGGTTTCTGGGCAATGCTGAAGTTAACAATCTTATGTGTGAATGGTATCTTGGCAATGCTGAAGTTAACAATCTTATGTATGAACACTGTCTGGGCATTGCTAATGTCGATGTTAACACCCTTATGTGTGAATGATGTCTGGACTATGTCAAAGTTAACAATCTTATGTGTGAATGGTGTCTGGGCTATGCTCATGTTAACAATCTTATGTGTGAATGATGTCTGGACTATGTCAAAGTTAACAATTTTATGTGTGAATAGTGTCTGGGCTATGCTCATGTTAACAATCTTATGTGTGAATGGCGTCTTAGCAATGCTGAAATTAACAATCTATCTGTGAATGATGTCTGGGCAATGTTGAAGTTAACAATCTTATGTATGAATGATGTGTAGGCAATGTTGAAGTTAACAATCTTATGTGTGAATGATGTCTGGGCTATACTGAAGTTAACAATCTTATGTGTGAATAGTGTCTGGGCAATGCTGAAATTGTTAATTCTATGTGTGAATGGTGCCTGGGCAATGCTGATGTTTACAATCTTATGTGTGAATGGTGTCTGGGCAATGCTGATGTTTACAATCTTATGTATGAACAGTGTCTGGGCAATGCTAAAGTTGATGTTAACAATCTTATGTGTGAATGATGTCTGGACTATTTCAAAGTTAACAATCTTATGTGTGAATGGTGTCTGGGCAATGTTGATGTTAACAATCTTATGTGTGAATGGTGTTTGGGCAATGTCAAAGTTAACAATTGTATGTGTGAATGGTGTCTGGACTGTGTCAAAGTTAACAATCTTTTGCGTGAATGGTGTCTGGGCTATGCTCATGTTAACAATCTTATGTGTGAATGGTGTCTGGGTTATGTTGATGTTAACAATCTCATGTGTGAATGGTGTCTGGGCAATGTCAAAGTTAACAATCTTATGTGTGAATGGTATCTTGGCAATGATGATGTAAACAATCTTATGTGTGAATGGTGTCTGGGCAATGTTGAAGTTAACAATCTTCTGTATGAATGATGCCTGGGCAATGTTGAAGTTAACAATCTTATGTATGAATGATGCCTGGGCAATGTTGAAGTTAACAATCTTATGTGTGAATGATGCCTGAGCAATGTTGAAGTTAACAATCTTATGTGTGAATGGTGTCTGGGCAATGTTGATGTTAACAATCTTATGACTGAATGGTGTTTGGGCAATGTCAAAGTTAACAATCGTATGTGTGTACAGTGTCTTTGCAATGCTAATGTTGCTGTTAACAATCTTATGTATGAACAGTGTCTGGGCAATGCTATTGTTGATGTTAACAATATTATGTGTAAATGGTTTCTGGGCAATGCTGAAGTTAACAATCTTATGTGTGAATGGTATCTTTGCAATGCTGAAGTTAACAATCTTATGTATGAACACTGTCTGGGCATTGCTAATGTCGATGTTAACACCCTTATGTGTGAATGATGTCTGGACTATGTCAAATTTAACAATCTTATGTGTGAATGGTGTCTGGGCTATGCTCATGTTAACAATCTTATGTGTGAATGATGTCTGGACTATGTCAAAGTTAACAATTTTATGTGTGAATAGTGTCTGGGCTATGCTCATGTTAACAACCTTATGTGTGAATGGCGTCTAAGCAATGCTGAAATTAACAATCTATCTGTGAATGATGTCTGGGCAATGTTGAAGTTAACAATCTTATGTATGAATGATGTGTAGGCAAAGTTGAAGTTAACAATCTTATGTGTGAATGATGTCTGGGCTATACTGAAGTTAACAATCTTATGTGTGAATAGTGTCTGGGCAATGCTGAAATTGTTAATTCTATGTGTGAATGGTGCCTGGGCAATGCTGATGTTTACAATCTTATGTGTGAATGGTGTCTGGGCAATGCTGATGTTTACAATCTTATGTATGAACAGTGTCTGGGCAATGCTAAAGTTGATGTTAACAATCTTATGTGTGAATGATGTCTGGACTATTTCAAAGTTAACAATCTTATGTGTGAATGGTGTCTGGGCAATGTTGATGTTAACAATCTTATGTGTGAATGGTGTCTGGGCAATGTTGATGTTAACAATCTTATGTGTGAATGGTGTTTGGGCAATGTCAAAGTTAACAATCGTATGTGTGAATGGTGTCTGGACTGTGTCAAAGTTAACAATCTTTTGCGTGAATGGTGTCTGGGCTATGCTCATGTTAACAATCTTATGTGTGAATGGTGTCTGGGTTATGTTGATGTTAACAATCTCATGTGTGAATGGTGTCTGGGCAATGTCAAAGTTAACAATCTTATGTGTGAATGGTATCTTGGCAATGATGATGTAAACAATCTTATGTGTGAATGGTGTCTGGGCAATGTTGAAGTTAACAATCTTCTGTATGAATGATGCCTGGGCAATGTTGAAGTTAACAATCTTATGTATGAATGATGCCTGGGCAATGTTGAAGTTAACAATCTTATGTGTGAATGATGCCTGGGCAATGTTGAAGTTAACAATCTTATGTGTGAATGGTGTCTGGGCAATGTTGATGTTAACAATCTTATGTGTGAATGGTGTTTGGGCAATGTCAAAGTTAACAATCGTATGTGTGAATGGTGTCTGGACTGTGTCAAAGTTAACAATCTTTTGCGTGAATAGTGTCTGGGCTATGCTCATGTTAACAATCTATCTGTGAATGATGTCTGGGCAATGTTGAAGTTAACAATCTTATGTATGAATGATGCCTGGGCAATGTTGAAGTTAACAATCTTATGTGTGAATGGTGTCTGGGCTATACTGAAGTTAACAATCTTATGTGTGAATAGTGTCTGGGCAATGCTGAATTTGATAATTCTATGTGTGAATGGTGCCTGGGCAATGTTGATGTTTACAATCTTATGTGTGAATGGTGCCTGGGCAATGCTGATGTTTACAATCTTATGTGTGAATGGTGTCTGGGCGATGCTGATGTTTACAATCTTATGTGTGAATGGTGTCTTGACAATGCTGATGTTTACAATCTGATGTTTGAATGGTATCTGGGCAATGCTGAAGTTAACAATCTTAAGTGTGAATGGTGTCTGGGTCATGTGGATGTTTACAATCTTATGTGTGAATGGTGTCCGGGCAATGCTGATGTTTACAATCTTATGTGTGAATAGTGTCTGGGCAATGCTGATGTTTACAATCTTATGTGTGAATGGTGTCTGGGCAATGCTGATGTTTACAATCTTATGTGTGAATGGTGTCTGGGCAATGCTGATGTTTACAATCTTATGTGTCAATGGTATCTTGGCAATGTTGAAGTTAAGAATCTTATGTGTGAATGGTGTCTGGGTCATGCGGATGTTTACAATCTTATGTGTGAATATTGTCTGGACTTTGTCAAAGTTATCAATGTTATGTGCAAATGGTGTCTGGGTCATGCGGATTTTTACAATCTTATGTGTGAATGGTGTCTGGGTCATGCAGATGTTTACAATCTTATGTGTGAATATTGTCTGGACTTTGTCAAAGTTATTAATCTTATGTGTGAATGGTGTCTGAGCAATGTCAAAGTTAACAATGTTACATGTGAATGGTGTCTGGGCAATGTTGATATCAACAATCGTATGTGTAAACGGTGTCTCGACTATATTGATGTAAAAAATATTATGTGTGAATGGTGTCTGGGCTATGTTGATGTTAAAATTCTTATGTGTGAACAGTGTCTGGACTATGTCAAAGTTAACAATTTTATGTGTGAATGGTGTCTGAGCAATGTTGAAGTTAACAATCTTATGTGTGAATGGTGTCTTAGCAATGCTGAAATTAATAATCTTATCTGTGAATGATGTCTGGGCAATGTTGAAGTTTACAATCTTATGTGTGAATGTCGTCTTAGCAATGCTGAAATTAACAATCTTATCAGTGAATGATGTCTGGGCAATGTTGAAGTTAACAATCTTATGTAGGAATGGTGCCTGGGCAATGTTGAAGTTAACAATCTTATGTGTGAATGGTGTCTGGGCTATACTGAAGTTAACAATCTTATGTGTGAAAAGTGTCTGGGCAATGCTGAAGTTGATAATTCTATGTGTGAATGGTGCCTGGGCAATGCTGATGTTTACAATCTTATGTGTGAATGGTGTCTGGGCAATGCTGATGTTTACAATCTTATGTGTGAATGGTGTCTGGGCAATGCTGATGTTTACAATCTTATGTGTGAATGGTGTCTGGGCAATGCTGATGTTTACAATCTTATGTGTGAATGGTATCTGGGCAATGTTGAAGTTAACAATCTTAAGTGTGAATGGTGTCTGGGTCATGCGGATGTTTACAATCTTATGTGTAAATGGTGTCTGGGCAATGCTGATGTTTACAATCTTATGTGTGAATGGTGTCTGGGCAATGCTGATGTATACAATCTTATGTGTGAATGGTATCTGGGCAATGTTGAAGTTAACAATCTTATGTGTGAATGGTGTCTGGGTCATGCGGATGTTTACAATCTTATGTGTGAATATTGTCTGGACTTTGTCAAAGTTATAAATGTTATGTGTAAATAGTTTCTGGGTCATACAATCTAATGTGTGAATGGTGTCTGGGTCATGCGGATGTTTACAATCTTATGTGTGAATGGTGTCTGGGTCATGCGGATGTTTACAATCTTATGTGTGAATATTGTCTGGACTTTGTCAAAGTTATTAATGTTATGTGTAAATGGTGTCATGGGTCATGCCGATGTTTACAATCTTAAGTGTGAATGGTGTCTTGGTCATGCGGATGTTTACAATCTTAATTATGAATGGTGTATGGGTCATGCGGATGTTTACAATCTTATGTGTGAATATTGTCTGGACTTTGTCAAAGTTATTAATGTTATGTGTAAATGGTGTCTGGGCAATGTTGAAGTGAACAATCTTATGTGTGAACAGTGTCTGGGCAATGCTGATGTTTACAATCTTATGTGTGAATGGTGTCTGGGCAATGCTGAATATTTATGGCAGATTTATGTCATTTTATTTATTTTTTTTTCAAAGCAGCCTTTCTACAAGTTTTTTTTATTATAGAAAATTTTATTACTTTTAATTGAATCACTAAAAATACTTTATCTTGTATTGTCTCAAGCAGTTCGAGTATTATTGCCCTCATATATTGTATGTTTTGAGCACTTCAGAATAATTATTGCCCTCATATATTGTATGTTTTGAGCACTTTGGAACCATTACTGCCCTCATATATTGTATGTTAAGAGCACCTCAGAATCATTTTTTGCCTGCATATATGTACGTTGTTTATTTATGTATAGGATATCATATTTTTTGTAAAATTTCGGAACACACAAGCCTATCATTTTTGTTTATGTGGCTATCAGAAAGTTTGTCAGCAACACTTTCATGATCATGGTATTAAAAAAATTATGAAAATAAACAAAAATAGTAACACATTTATAAATTCATCTTTTTTTTATAAACAAAACACAGAGCACCTTGTTTAACAAAGAAATGTGCAACACATTTTTCGAAAAAAAAATACTTATTAAAGCAACACAACTTCAAAACCGGTAAACTGTTTTAAATAATATTATTTACAGGGTTGACTTTGTAAACTGAGCACATAATATCTGCTGAACCAAGATGGAACAAAATGATTTTATAATTAAATGTTACATTATGCTCTACTCACAAAGTTTCGACCCTTTTCAGCACCAGGCCTTAGTTTCTTGAGGAATGATAGTCCAGTGGAAAGAAAATACACTGAATTAACATCCAGTTGAAAAACATCTTTATGAACATGGTCAATGTTTAAGCTATAACCTTGGACTATAACTATACACTGCTCAGAGTCATACCCATATATGATTAGAATGAATGAATGAATCGGGTTTTATGCCCAAAACATTGTAGGTCAACAGGAACGAAGATTCCAGGTTCATTATACATGATTGATTGATCGAATTTTTAGCGTCATTTTTATGCCATCGAGGGCTAACAGACGATCAGTTTAAGTTATTCGGGCACAACATGCCGACAATATGCTAAACTAGGCTAGGTACCAATCACTTTTGTGAAGTGTATTTAATTCCAGCCAGTGGTTGCAGAGAAATAGAGACCACAAAATAAATGTCTGAAAAATTCAAAGGGCCATAACTCATTGAAAAATTATCCACGTTCAACATGCTGACAATATATACAACTAGGCTTGGTACCACTCATGAAATTTCATTGAATTCCAGCCAATGGTTGCCAAGAAATAGCGATTATAAAAAATATGTTTGAAAAATTCAAAGGGCTACAACTCAATTAAAAATTATTCTCGCTCATGCTCACAAAATACAAAATTAAGCTTAGTACCAGTTACTCTTGTGAAGTTTCACTGAAATCCGGACAATAGTTGCTGAAAAATAGCAATCACAAAAATTGTTCACAAACCGAAAAAAAAAAGTACGAAAAATTCAAAGGGCCATAACTCATTGAAAAAGTATTATCGCGCAACATGCCAACAATATGCACAACTAGACTTGGTACCAGTCACCCTTGTGAAGTTTCACTGAATTACAGCAAATACTTGCTGAAAATAGTGATCACAAAAATTGTCAATATACGGACAGACAGACGACCGACCAGCCGCAAGTAGGACTCCTATATAGCCCCCAGAATTGCAGAGTTTCAGCAAATTATATTGTAAAATTGTTGCTTCTTATGATATGCATGAGCCACAGTGATCCTATTCTTGCCATCACTCAAATGTTTCAATGGAACCACATCAGGCTGGTAATTTAACCACAAAAATGAACATGACAAAAAATGATGAAATGAACATGACACCCATTCAGAGGATTCCTTCCCCTCTGCAGAGATTGAGTGATTCTATTCTTATCCAACAGCTGTCAGTTATAAGGCATGACCAAGACCTGTCCAGTTATAAGGCATGACCATGAACTGTCCAGTTATAAGACATGACCAACAGCTGTCCGGTTAGAAGGCATGACAATAATCTGTCCAGTTATAAGGCATGACAATAATCTGTGCAGTAAAGACATTCCCATGAGCTGTCCAGTTTTAAGGCATGAAATTGGCCCAATTAGCTCAGTCAGTTACGCGTCTGACTATCAATCCAGGGGTTGCGAGTATGAATGCCAGCCCAGCAACAGCCTCCGTGATGATTGATATAAGACATTGTGTCTCATTATCATTCATCTCTCGCCACTGATTCAAGTGGGAAAGTTATTAGTAACTTGCGGAAATGGGGTGTGCTCGAGTACTAGTTAATCCCAGGAAACAGTGGTTAGGTTAACTGATCGTCTGTTAGCCCTTGATGGCATAAAAATGACGCTTAATATTCAATCAATCAATCAATATAAGGCATGACCATGAGCTGTCCAGTTATAAGGCATGACCATGAGCTGTCCAGTTATAAGGCATGACCATGAGCTGTCCAGTTATACAGCATGACCATGAGCTGTCCAGTCATAAGGCATGACCATAAGCTGTCCAGTCATAAGGCATGACCATGAGCTGTCCAGTTATAAGGCATGACCATGAGCTGTCCAGTTATAAGGCATGACCATGAACTGTTCAGTTATAAGGCATGACATAAGCTGTCCAGTTATAAGGCATGACCCACAGCTGTCCAGTATAAAGCATGACCATGAGCTGTCCAGTAATACAGCATGACCATGAGCTGTCTAGTCATAAGACACGACCATGAGCTGTCCAGGTATAAGGCATGACCATGAGCTGTCCAGTTGTAAGACATGGCCATGAGCTGTCCAGTTATACAGCATGACCATGAGCTGTCAAGTTATAAGGCATGACCCAGAGTTGTCCAGTTATCCAGCATGACCATGAGCTGTCCAGTTATAAGGCATGACCCAGACCTGTCCAGTTATACAGTATGACAATGAGCTGTCAAGTTATACAATATGACAATGAGCTGTCCAGTTATAAGGCATGATGATGAGCTGTCCAGTTACAAGGCATGATGATGAGCTGTCCAGTTATAAAGCATGATGATGAGCTGTCCAGTTACAAGTCATGATGATGAGCTGTCCAGTTATAAAGCATGATGATGAGCTGTCCAGTTACAAGGCATGATGATGAGCTGTCCAGTTACAAGGCATGATGATGAGCTGTCCAGTTATAAAGCATGATGATGAGCTGTCCAGTTACAAGTCATGATGATGAGCTGTCCAGTTATAAAGCATGATGATGAGCTGTCCAGTTACAAGGCATGATGATGATCTGTCCAGTTACAAGTCATGATGATGGGCTGTCCAGTTACAAGGCATGATGATGAGCTGTCCAGTTATAAGGCATGATGATGAGCTGTCCAGTTACAAGGCATGATGATGAGCTGTCCAGTAACAAGTCATGATGATGAGCTGTCCAGTTACAAGGCATGATGATGAGCTGTCCAGTTACGAGGCATGATGATGAGCTGTCCAGTTACGAGGCATGATGATGAGCTGTCCAGTTACAAGGCATGATGATGAGCTGTCCAGTTACAAGTCATGATGATGAGCTGTCCAGTTATAAAGCATGATGATGAGCTGTCCAGTTACAAGGCATGATGATGAGCTGTCCAGTTACAAGGCATGATGATGAGCTGTCCAGTTACAAGGCATGATGATGAGCTGTCCAGTTACAAGGCATGATGCTAATCTGTCCAGTTATACAGTATGACAATGAGCTGTCCAGTTATAAGGCATGATCATGAGCTGTCCAGTTACAACGCATGATGATGAGCTGTCCAGTTATACAGTATGACAATGAGCTGTCCAGTTATAAGGCATGATCATGAGCTGTCCAGTTACAAGGCATGATGATGAGCTGTCTAGTTATACAGTATGACAATGAGCTGTCCAGTTATAAGGCATGAGCATGAGCTGTCCAGTTATAAGGCATGATGATGAGCTGTCCAGTTATACAGTATGACAATGAGCTGTCCAGTTGTAAGGCATGATGATGAGCTGTCCAGTTACAAGGCATGACCCAGAGCTGTGTTTTAGCCTAAGATATTTATACTGATGAGCTACAGCCGAGCTTCAAGTAGGATTTTTTTTTTTTAGTAAAATCAGTACTGATAGTGTGCATGTATGCAGTCATAATATCAATGATACTCAGTTTAGTTTACAATGATTTTCACAATAAACTTATTCATAAAATTTCGACAAACCAGTCTCCATGTTTTCCTAGATAGAATCAGTTCTAATCATATGTAGATCAAATGTCTCGCTAAAGGATGCAACACATGACCCAGGTGGGTTCAGTCCTGGCTCTGATGTGCTAACACTGGGCCACATCATTCCATATATCAAACATCACAGATAAACAGATTACGCAATGCACTACGGCCCGCACAACTTTGATGTCCGTGATTAATACCAAGTTTCAATTAAACCACATGTAGACTGCAGCACACAAAAGTGTGATTGATGTCAGGTAGACAAATGCATAGATGAAAGAACAGTTCAAATATTATATACTGAATACTATATGCCTCTATAATCTCTTAGATAGACATTCCATGTATTTAATATTTCATTGATAAAATGATTAGAACGATTAATCATCAATATCAAATCAATAGCTGTATGCAGTTTCCCGTCCTCAGCAGCCAGTGAAGGGAAGGAGAAAAGGGGCCTTTTAAGACAGGTTGTTGTTTAATACAGGTTAATTTGTTTTGAAAACATAGAAATAAGAAATAGCAAATACGGCGGCTTAAGACAAGTGGCTGCTTAGTAAAGGTGACCACTTACACAGATTTGACTATATTGAATGGTCACCTCTATTAAGCAGCCACATTTGCTATATCCCATTACTATGCTTTCAAAGCAAATTAACCTGTATTAAGCAAAAACCTGTCTAAAAAGGCCACTTTTATTCCTTCCCTTGACTGGCTGCTTAAGACAGGTTTGACTGTATATAATTAGAAAGCTATAATACAATACATGAATAAAAAAAACATCACCAGCCATTCACTTTATCTACTAAATTGTACTGGTTTCGAATATGAAAGACTAAGACTTATTTCATGCACTATTTCTTTTCAAGATTTCTGTCAAGAATCTTTAAATTCTGTTTCTCCTTTTGTCCATGCTTTAACAAATTTCTCACTGATTGCTCGTTTATCACCAGAGTCGTTTCCATCTTGGGCCAGTTTGTTAAATCTGTGCTGCGCCTGTAATCTCCTATTTGCTTTCCTCATATCTACGCTGTTGGCATCATCAGCTGAGAAAACCCCCGCATTGCCGGATCCGAGTCCTGCTGACTGATTGGTTCTTAACCTGACTTGAATCTGCAAATACAGACAACATACACTAGTTAGTGTTTCAAATAATGGTTAAATTAAAATGAATGTTGTTTATAGGCTCTCCTGAAAATTGGGAGTAATTAAATGTATCAATCAGTATACGTCCCCCACCCCATTCCCAAACATACTCATTTGTGTTGTGGGGTTTATTATGGGTATTTTGTTGACAAAATTACAGAAGAAACACAAAAATTACTGTCTTTATACATATATAAGGCCTTTATTGTTTTTTATTGATCTCTAAAGTGTGACCTTGGCCTTAAAACTATGGAGCTGGGTCTTGCACATGGCATTTTCATAACAGGATGATCATCAGATTCTGTGCCAAAGCCATGAATGATTCTTTTTTATGCATACTGAACACACTGAATATTTATCTTAACTAAATTTATCATTATAGATTTTACATCGACAGCTGTGATATATTTAATTAAATGATTTATGTCATATATTTATAAGTTACGTCATATAGATGGTTCTAATAACACAGCGTGAGAATTTTATCTTGGCCCTAGGATGAGATAGAAATATCTAACCCGGTAAAAATGCAGATATCCTTATCCAGTATGCAAGAAAAAAAAATCCAACGCTTTGATCAGAGCCCTATGTCTTTGTACTCATATTTTACAATTCCATCTTTCCCCATACACTTGTATATTTGTTATAGATAACTTTATCATAACAACATAACTATCAAGGCAGCTACTGAATGTAACCTCTCCTGTATATAGTATGTATTGTTCTTATTACTTCCTATGCTAGGCCTGTATTTATGCTGTTGTGGTAGCTGTGTCCCAACCAACCAACCTGAACAAGTGGAGCGGTAGCGTACTGGAGATTTGGCCACCCACGAGGAAAGATCCCATCTCCATCCCATGCCTCTCAAAAAAGACCACTCAGGACTTGTTTCACCTAGTGGACAAACTCAAGAGAGGTTTATATATAAGCTTTGAGCTTTCGTAGCATTCAAACTCAAATAAATTGGTATAAACTTAACTAACCTGACTTAAGCAGCCAGTTATGGGAAGGAGCAAAATGGCCTTTTAAGACAAGTTGTTGCTTAAAATAGGTGCATTTGCTCTGAAAGCATAAAGATGGGAAATAGCAAATGTGGCTGCTAAAGACAATTGGCTGCTTAATAAAGGTGACCACTTACACAGGTTTGACGCAGCATCTATATATTTTGGTTTGAAGAGCCTTAGTCTGAAGCCACTTATAATCCAGTAATTCAGTCAGTGCTTTTTTTACACCAAATCTTTGGAGAAATTTGGCCCCATGCCCCCCCCCCCCCCCCCCTCCTCTCAAAATAGTATGTTTTCCCACCCCTTTATATCATAAAAATATACATACTTATGATTTCTTTTGGGTTTTTTGTTTTATTTTACGACTAATTAAAATTCCCCCAAATGCTCATTTTTCCCGCTTCAAAAGGTACCGACCCCCTTTCCCTTAAAACAAAAAAAAAACACTGTCAGTACTAATTGTCTTCAATCCTTAAATTATTTACAACAGTCGATGTGTTTGCAATTTGTCTTATCTGATTCATATGACTTGCAAACATAATATTTAGATACTTGTTATTTGATAAACAACCTATTGGGTCATATCTAATATTACGATAAACAACATATTGTATACGTATTTACATTTTCTGAGAACAAACTTCTGTTTACAATAATGTCCATGTTTTTTTCATGTCAAACTACACACACTTATCTAATAAATGGGAAAGTACTTGAATACACAACAATGTCGTGGAATTATTCGATCATAGATTTAAGAGATATGTGTGATTTTATTTTTATATATACAGGATAAACTGTTTATCAAGTTAAGATACACAAGTCTAGATATAAAACCTTATAAATATCCGAATAACAACTTGATTTTGTAAACACAATTAATAATTAAGCTTGTACTAAATGTTTATTCTATTGTGAAGTTTCATTAAATGATCATTATTGCTGAACACAGTACTGAATGACTCTGTACCTGTGTCATTATTAAAACATTAGGTACTCTTATTTTATCTTTATTTGTTTTAATTATAGAATTCCCCATTCCTTATACATGTATTAGAATTTACCACATTGGCGTGTGACTTTATATTTCTTTTAAAAAATGATTTTACACTTTTTTAATGTGTTTATTCAACATGATTAAAATAATTCCTAGAATAACTGATAAAAATAGAATTTACTGTTTTTCTATAGCATTTCTATGTAAAAATCAAAGTCCCTTACGGGACCCATGTAAATCCTAACCCCTTTATTTGAACAACTTCGAAACCCTTAATATCAACACATTTGGCTCATCAGATTTTGAGAAGATTTTTGAAATTTCATATTTTCATCTGTTTTGGGCCCCTGCTGATCCCTTATTTACACCCCCCCCCCCCCCCCCCCCCCCCCCCCCTCCCTTAAAGGACCCTGTTTTAACTGTTATGGCTAAACAATCCTCCACACATGAAGATAATTGAAATAATACCTAAAATAGATCAGAAAAACAAAATTTTCTTTTTTCCCACAATATTTCTGTGTAAAAATTGAAGTCCCCTTGCTTGGTCCAAATTGATCCTAGCCCCGTTATTTGAACAAATTTGAAACTCCTAGCCATAGGGATCATTTATACATACCAAATATGAACTAATAATTGTACGGTTCTTAAGAAGATTTTTAAATGTAAATTTCCCTATGTTAAACTGACATGTCTCTGGGGCAGGGCCAATTTTAATCCTAGGGTCATGGCTTGAACAAATTTAACAGAAACTCCTTAGATGATACAACATCAAATCTCCAGGTCTTGCGCACTTTCAGAGAAGAAAATTTTTGAAATTTTGAAAAACAAGAGGCCCATGGACCTTAAGGGTCACCTGATAACCCTTGATGACATCAAGTTATATGAATATATTTTCCAACTTTTATCCTTCGGGAAGTGGCAAAAATCCAAACATGGATTTTGAATGTCACATCTGCATCAAGAAATCACATCATTTTCTCTTATATAGATTTAGTACCCACTCAATAGAACCCACTCAAAGGGTCAAACCGTGACAATTTTTATGACGGACTCTGTTTTATAGTCAGTCACTCCGTTAATATCGATTTAAAAAGTTTGACAATCTAATATTTAAACCCAATATAATTATAATACTTATATGTTGGATATTTCATGGTTAAGGTGAAACAACAAAATCATAAGTCTATCTGGGGATAAATTTAAACCCAATATATAATACTTATATGTGGGATATTTCATGGTTAAGGCGAGACAACAAAATCATTAGTCTATTTTGGGATATCTCAGAGGTCACTTATGATGAGTGACCCTGTCAAGCAGGTCTAAAAACAGAGATGTGAATTTGTTTGTTTTATGGTTAATTACCAAGCTCTGTTCAGCTTGGACATAAGAAACGTGACTTGTTTATGAATTAGCTGTCACTTTTAGGTTATTTAATAGTGCAAGTTACCAGCGGATAGTTTTTGGATGTTAAGATCTAAGTTGAGAGGCTTGTTTGAACTATGTTTAGAAGCATGCATATGTGTTAATAGAATTCATTAAAGCTTAGGTTTAGATTTGGTGGATATAACATGTAAAAAATGTAGTCCAATAAAATATATAATATAGAAAGTCCTGCTTTCTATGTTAGTTTGTGTGCAATATTAGAACAACCCATAGGCCTAAAAATGTTTGCTTACAATTTGTGTTCCAGTGCTTCCTAAAATAATAAGATTTTACCTTAAATTTCACTATTTTGGCACAGGTCTATGTTGCAGATGGAGGAGGGCATTCAATAAAACATAAGCATTAACCGTCATGTCAGCAGCAACAAACCACACCAAAAAACATTCACGCAAGTCTATTTAATCATAAGAACTAACCGTTTTTGCCATTTTCTCTTATATAGATTAAGTAAAGTTAGCCCCACCCCCAGGGCAAAACCATGAGACCCAGGAGCATGAAATTCACAAATTTTATAAGGACCTATAGGCATCAGTAATCATGCTAACAATTTGATTCTAAGTGCCTTGTAGTATAAGAAGAAGATTTTTAAACTTTACCTTTATTTTTGTTTAGGCCCCACCCCTAGGGCCAAACCCTGAGACCCATTTATAAAGGATCCATGTGTCCATAATAATGGTTAACATTTGTTTCCCAGTGCTTATAACAGTAAGATGAAGATTTTTAAAGTTTACCTTGAATTTGACTGTTTGACGCTGTTTTCAACCTTAGATATCAAAGCTGCATACAACATTTCATTATGATTGAGCTTATGGTTTTTGAGAAGACGTCAAAATGTGAATTGTTTATGGATGCACTAAAGATTTTAGGCCCTACCCATTGGCCAAACTGTGAGAGCCAGGGACATGCAATTCACATTTTTATAGAGGACCCATATGCATCCATAATCATGGTCACCCTGTTCTATGAAAAAGATTTTCAAAAATTACCTTGAATTCGACTTTTTTGGCCCTGCCTCCAAGGGGACAATGCAATTTGCAATTTTTTATTCACCCTTGGGTGCCAATGCGACATACAACATTTCATTACGATGGACAAAAGGCGATCACAAAAGGTCCCTTGAGACAAAGTCTCAGGTGACCTAAAATTACTGATAAACCCCTGGGGCGGGGCCAAATTTGCCCCCTACGGTCATCATTTGAACAAACTTGAGAGCGCTTTGTAACCTGATACAATAAACAATTTACGTTGTGGAAAGTCAAGATCATACAATCAGATAGCTACGTTCTTAATATAAAAGCCAATCAATAAATCTTCAGTGAAAAAAACACACAAAAAAAGAGATTAGAAAAAAATTTGTTAATATGTACAGAGTTATTTGATTAAACTTTTTTTTAATTATCTTTCTGTCAACATCATGCGTACTAAAAATCAGCCACAAAAGCATTTATTTGTATGCACTTAACACATTCCATCTGTGACATCAATAACACAATATGATCTAATTTATAAACACTGCAAGATTAATTAGTGCACTTTTACCCATGAATGTCAAGCAGAGCATTTTGTTTACTGATTGATCAATGTAACACAACAAAATCAAATTTACACTCTGTAACTTCTTAAAAATAATTATATTTGGCTGTCAACAGTACCAGTATTTACTATTTTCAGACTAGATTGAGCATTTCTTAAATGAAATCAAAATATAATTAATTTTGTAATGAATTCAAGAAATGCTCGGGAACATGTGAATTTATGAATTTTATGGACATAGATTGGTTTTGCAAAGGCAATTTTTCATAATGACTTTATGTGAACGAGGCATATCACCATTTTCATACACACAGTAGGTTATAATTGACCTGATGGGAAAACAATTATTGCCTCACCAACTTAGACATTGATTACTTGTCTGAGGAAAATGGCAGGTTTAGCAACAATAATATCAATTGTTGATTGAATTATGGACTTTAATTGACAGCCCACGTCTGGTCAATAGTATTGGTGAGGAAGACATCAGAATGACCTGAGTATGGAACCACTGCATGGTCTTTCACAAGCAATTGGTCAAGTTTCTCACGTAAAGATTTTGTGCTGATTTTGACTTGAACCAGCCCATGTGGTTCTGGCTAAGAATAGAATCACTGTCGATCTCTCCAGAGGGGTAGAAATCTATCGAATGGGTGTCATGTTTATTTCATAATTTTTTGTCATGTTCACTATTGTGGTTAAATAACCAACCCCTGTGTGTTTCCAGGTAGCCATATGGGGGATGGCAAGAATAGAATCACTGTGGCTCATGCATGTCGTAAGTAGCGACAATTTGAGTAATACGACAGAATTTGCTGAAAATCTGCAGTTCTGCAGGTATAAAGGTTCTAGGTTCATTCTGCATATTCATTTGTTGGTGTATTTTTAATCTGTAAGTTAATTTGTTGTTTTTGTACATGAAGAGTGAACCTGGAATCTTCCTTCCTGTTGGCGACGAATAGCCTATAATGTGTTGGTATGCCGTAAAACCCCATTCATTCCATTCATTGGAGTTGAACATCAGGGGTGTGAGGTAAATAGTCATCCACTCGACTAGGACAATCTCTGTGGTGAATTTGAGCCCAGCTCAGTTCGACCATTTTAAGTTCAATGCCTACCAGTGATATTTACAGATGGACTATGGTTATAAATAGAATCATGTATATGTATTGTGATTTTATTTATATAATTATTTAGGGATACCATTTTTAGACAGTCCTAGCAAAGATTTGAAAATAGTACTTGAAGCTTCCCTTTAGGTGTTCAGCATTTAGAACCTAATTCAAGGTCTGGTCGGCACAGTGTTAGTATAATGTGACAGGGTGGAATATCATACCATGTGTCTGTGGCATGATCCTCAAGCGTGGCAGCGTGTAGACACTTTTGTGATATGACTGAAAAATTGTTAGCAATGACGCTAAATAAGAATTTCAGAAACAACAAATAACCATGTTTGGAGCAAGCAAATTCAGTGATTTTTACTAATCATAAGGTGCTATAAGATTTTATCAGATTATATACAACACAGATTATACTGTTAAGAAAAAGAGATTTCCTATCTCTGACAAATTTCATTAGGTTTGGATAGAAGTTAAAGGTCCTAATTTATGTTGATTTATTTCAGCTTGATTTCGAAGAGTTTATATGGTCCGCTGTTGAGTCCACTTCCAAGGTAGAACCAGTACAGTTTACTTTTAAAAGCCATCAGGTTGAGCTGTGGATCAAACCTACAGCCTATAGCGTTAGTGGCCAACACTATATCCATATGTTACTGCAATACCACCCCATTGAAGGTTCTTATAATTATAGAAATTAGCTTTTTTTCTGACCTTGAACTGAATAACCCAAAAACCATCCCCAACATACACACAAAATCTAACCAAAATATCTTGAAGGAAAGTAATAATTAAATGTTATTGAGCAAAAAACATTATTCTGTTTTAATTAAACTAATCTTGACATACGAGGGGCATTTCAAAAGTAATGCAACTGGGGTAATATAAAGCGCGCGTTTGATAGATATTAAATTATTTACGCGTCATACCTTCAAAGTAATCCTCCTTGTTACGTACACAAAGTTTCAAACATTTAATCCAGTTTTTAAAGGCATCTTCATACTCATTTTCAGGTATACCCAGCATACACTGATAAACAGCGGACCCCAGGGCCTGTCGGGACCTATACCGTCTCGCAGCTAAATGTTTTTTCAGTTAAGGGAACAAGAAATAGTCACATGGGGCTAGGTCTGGGGAATATGGTGCATGTGGAAGAACTCGAACCCTTTTCATGTTCATAAACAAGGTCACAATAGCAGACTTATGCGCAGGGGCGTTGTCATGCAACAGGGATAGGTGCTTTAAGCCAGTGTGTGGGCGACGTTTGAAACATTGTTTTTTAAGTTTCTTCAACACTTTTTCTTTATAAAATATACCAGTCACAGATTTTCTATTTGGTACAACGAGTTGCATAATAGGACCACGTATATCAAAGAAAATAACAAACATTGCTTTCTTAGCACTGATCAATCTTTTGGCAATTGTGGGGCGGCGACAGTTTTTGGTAGCCCATATTTTGTTGTTAATTTTTCTGGTAGGCTCGAAAAAGTGTACCCATGTCTCATCTCCAGTAATAATGTCAGAAAACTGCTTTCTTTGATATTTTGGAAACATTTTAGCAGTTTTCTGGCGGTTTCAAGTCAGACACGCTTTTGCTTGTCTGACAACAAATGAGGGATCCATCTAGCTGTAATACGTCTCATTTTTAAATTACGTTTCAAAATGCGGAATACACTTGCGGCTGAAATACCAACTATACTAGCTATCTGATGAACAGTTAGTCTGGCGTCAGACTTAACCACATCACATACTTTGTTAACCATAATGTTAGAAGTAGCACTACAAGGATATCCCAATTTTGGTGCATCATTAATGGAGTCACAACCTCTTTTAAACTTCTTAATCCACCTCATGACGGTGGCATTCTGGTACACTGTAGCTAGTGCATTTAATGTATCCACACCATGCCCATCAACAAACTGGCCAAATTTGGTCAGGATTGTAAGTTCTGAATAAACTTGAAGGTGCTACACAATAATTACTAGAAAAGTTTACAGATGGTAGACAGATATAAGATAATGGACAAATTGCCAAGGAATAAGCCCTTCTGGCCTTTAACCAGCAGAGGACTTACTTAGAACTACTGACAAACGAAAATGAACAGCACATATTAAGATGAATGGATACAACTATGGGGAGTTTAATAAGCAAGAAAAGCACATAAGCTGGCGAATGGGCGGAACAGTCGAATCAGTATCTGCTGAAGACAGCTTAAAACAGTATACGATTCACGTTCAACAAGTCCTTAACAAGGGAATGTGGGAGGTTAATAGATGGTATAATCATGTCCTGATATGATAGCAGCGGAAACTGTCAGATCCATCCATCTGGAGAATGGAAGACAGCTATATAAAGCTATAGGAATTATTTTGAATTAGGCTTAAGTCACTTGCAGAAGTTTCATTCTTAAAACACATCTTATACTGTCTAACACCCTGGAGTTTCCATGTCTGAGAAGAGTTGTTTTTTCCCCTCAATGTAATTGAATTCCCCTCAGCACTCAGGCAGTTAACCGGCATATTAAGACTTCTGTTGATGATATGTGTCCATTTATAAATAGAGACAATTTATGAATGGAGCAATGTTTTTCACAGAATTTAAATTTCTGCTTTATTCTCCTTGCATGTGAAGTTTAAATGCTGTTGTTTGTTAATAAAATCAATGGAATTGGCACGAACCTGAGAAACTCCAGCTATGATAAGACCAGACTTTTAATTTATTGGTTTACAGATTTTTCACGACCTTTTAAGAAAATGGAACCCTGCAGTCAGTTTGACAAATCTGAATCTCCTTGACCCATCAACGCTTTTTGGTGATCATTTCTTATTACTTGTTTTCAAAATCTGATTGGCAATTTTTTAGTATAATTTTTTTTTTATTTTTAGCCGCGCTTTAATATACCAAATGCTAACTTTGTGATTAAGCTTTGCTGCTGCTTTGCTGTCTTTATCACCATTAAAATAATCACATGAAGAAGATTTTTTATTCCTCAACATAGGTCAATTATGGGTCAAGGCCTTCCACAATTGACTCTACAAAGTTTCATATACATTTATGCATTTGAGTCACAAATGACCATGAGCAAACATAGTAACAATAATACAAACATGTGTGTGTTCAATAGCAGCAATTGTATGAAATATCTTTATCTACCTATAAATTCAAAACCTATTCCTGAGTAAAGAAATATTTACCCAAATGCCATAATATACATATTCTATTCTTTAAACTTATTCCTTAAACAAATAATAATAATGATACTTTTTTGTCATAAGCTTAAGTTTGATTTGCTGCTCAGGAGAGAATTTTAAAAAATGAATATATTTCTATGTCAAAAGCTTTGAATGTAAGTTAAGCTAAGTTTTTAATCAGGGTTTTGTTATCAGATTGTAAACTCGATGGTCTTATACATGCTGCAGTTTCTTAAAAAATTAAAGTATTTTAGTACTCAAATCATTTGTTATCATATGCACTGCATTCAAATTAAATATGAAATTTGTCGTCCAAGACATTACGTATTCTGCATTTTCTGTTTTATCTAGTGTTTACAGTTTTCCGATGTCCTGTTTCTATTTCTAACCAACTAATCTTATGCTTTTCTAAATTTCTAAATTTTGAAATGTTCACTTATCTAAATATGACTGAAAATTAAAAATTTAAAAAAGACCTGTAAAATGTTACCTGTGAGCTATTTAATTGTTCATTCAAATTTTGAATATAGTCATCTCTCAGTCTTTGTTTGTATATTAAAATAAATATATCTTATTTTTATCACCCACTCATTGTGCTAATCACACATAATAAAATCTTAACTTACATAATGTATCTCTGACAAGAAAGGTACAATTAGTATAATTTGGTGATCTTTTAACACCATTTAGTAAACATGTTGAATATATTTTCAATCATTACTGTTTAATACTTTGAACCAGTACTTAATAATTATATAATTTTTTATATTCATTTTGTATAATAATTTGTTCTTCCTAACTCTCTGTAGATCAAGTCATTTAGTGTCAATAATTTTACGCCTAATAACGATATGCAAAACTGTAAATGTACCCTAATTGATGGGCTTGATAAAACCCCCAAACTTCGCAAGCATAATTCAATATAGGAGTTTACCATACAAATCCAGGACATGGTTTGGCGATATATAAACAAATTCATATAAGTATTTTTCCACATTTGACATAGAGTATTTCAATTTCTCAAATTTCCTTTTTTTCCCATGTCTTTTGAATATGCAACAAATCAAACAATATAAATATTGACAGTGTCAATGTTATCATATGTCATTTTTAAACATATTGCATAAAATAAACCAAATGTTGCATGTTTGCATGAAAGAAAATGGGGTCATCGAGAATGCAACATGGAGATTTATTTCTGAATAACATCTAATATTACAAATAATATATCGCCATCTTTTATACCTGTGCCAGAATACTGGTTCAATGTTCCCTGAACCATGTGTACCTAATGATTGTTCCAGTACTTGGTATTTAATATTTCTCATTAGAATGTAATAAAATGCATTTCTGCCAAGTTTGTTTACAATTTAAAAGGATTTTTTTTTTTAAAAATGACTTAACTTCCTGTATGTTAAAAGTAAACTTCGAAAATGTCAATCATTATCATAAGCAGTAAGTTTTTGTTTTAAGGGCATTCACTTTTAAAACATTCAAAATACTTGCTCTATCTTTTAGTTTAACTTTATTAAAATACGAACAATATAATGTTGCATGGTGTTTAATGTCACTTTCAACAATTTTTCAGTCATACTGCTACAGTGTCTACTTGAGTATTCTGAGCACTGCCACACTGGAGTGTCATAACACAGACACATGGTATGATACCTCCACCAAGTCACATTATACTGACACTTGGTCAACCAGACTATCCTCTAAATGCTGAGTGCTGAGCGAGGAAGCTTACCATTTTTCAAGTCTGGTATCACCTGGTCAAGAATTGAACCCAAGACATTCTGTATGTAAGGTGGATGCTCTCTCTACCCCTAGACCACACTGAGGGGACTAACAATAAGTAACATTAGCATGATGTGCAGAACTGGTCCAGCCAGATTTTCCCATGCAGGTTAAAACATGATGGGCTCCAAGAGACTAAGTTTGGAATAAATATTACAATTACTTTTTTTCAAGGAAGATATGATTAAAGGGATTATATTGGCATATTACCATCAATTCCCTGTTCTAAATACACATGCCCAGCATGAAGATACACTTATAACTTAGAGAAATATGCGTCTAAAGTGTCTAATTGCATAACCTCTTTATTACAAACATCGGGTTTCTGAAGCCATGTTTTTGTTTTTGTTTACATTCGCCATTTTCAACGAAATGCTTTCAGGTTTCTGATCAATCATCGGATAACATCGTGAAGACTCGTTCCCGATCTCGTTTTCGAGGTTTTGTTCGGGAAGTTTACGGAGTTCAATGTAAACACTGCGCAATACTTTATTGCAGGATGTATTAAAGTTTTGGCCAATATTCAATTACTGTTAATTTGATAACTTTCAAGTTAATAAAGATTATACGTCAATACATAAACATTATTTTGTGCACACTGCATACAGAAAAAGTCTGGATTAACAGCATGTTTGTGTTACTTGCCAATATATAATCCCTTTAATTTGAAGTAATTATTGTCAAAGACTTAATTTATCAGGGTAGTGAAATAAGTCAATATGCATTAAATTATGAACACTTTACAATGTTATATTCTGAAATATTTTAAAAGAATATTTTCACTATAAAAAATTGACAAATTTTACAACTTCTAAGAAGTTACAAATGAAACCAGCTACTTTGATAGGAAGAACTCAGCTAAATAGCCTCTTGCAGATTAACTATCATAGGAGACGCAATTCTACAGTTATCAACGTCTTAACCTCATATCTGCCTGAATATCCTGTTTGCAAAGAAATCCCCCATAACATGTCTGCAATAACTAATAAATACTTCAAAATAATTTGCATCTGTAACAGCTTCAAAACAACAGCCATTTGAAACCCGATTCATCTTACAAAACTATCGTACAGACAGTCTGCCTGTAATCAGACACCCACATCTGGGATGCTTACCTTCAAATATAGCCAATCAATACAAATACTGCTGTCTATGAACAATATAAAATACATAATTCAATTAAATAATGGAAAAAATTATTTTTATGCTATGATATTTGTCCCTGGACTTCAACATCCAAGACAAGAAAGCAATTGAATGTTTTGACATTAAGCCAGAATTTATATTCTTGCAGACATACTTAAAACCTATAAATGTTTACATGGGCAGATTCTGGATTTTCTAGGAGAAATTCCTATAAATGCCTAAAAAAATAAAATAAATTGAAATGGATATAACACATTTCAGTATCATTAATAAATAAAATACAAATGATTCCACCAAAATGTGACCAAAACAAGGGGTCCAAAGGAACCTGAGGACGCTCTACTGGCTCATAGTGGCCATAGCACTTTTTGATATTTCACAAAATTTGTCCTCTTTGGGTCATCTTAACAACTTAAGGATAAATACCCTCAACACACCCATACTGAAGAAAAAGTTGATTGCTATGAAAAGGAAATATTTTAAATTCCCATACCATTCATCTGTAAAAAAAAATATATAGTCCCCATACAGAACCCTTATACAACCCAGTCCCTTGATTTGTCAGAACTTCAATCACCCACTCTTAGGGATGAGTTGATATGCTTTAGATTTTAAATAGAAGTGGGTTTTTTTACACATGGATGTGAAAATGAAAAAAATCAGTTTTCCCATGTATCTAAAAGTAAAAGTCACCTTGCAGTGCCCCAATATATCCCATCTTGAACTTCAGATCGAAAAAAAAATCTTCTGTATAATCACCTATAGAATTGCAATAAAAATATCCAATTGAAGTTTGAGTTTAATTGGCCAAATTGTTTAAAAGTAAGTGCTGCTAACGGACGACAGATGACAGACAACAGACAACTGATGTTGGACAACACATATCGTGTAGGCCCTTCTGGCCATTGGCCAGTAGAGCTAAAACTGAGAATTTTCTGTTTTCCCATAGTATCCCTATGTAAAATTCTAAGTCCCCTTACAGGGCCCCTAAAAATATTAGCACCATATTCTTATTTTCATTCAAACCACTACACATATGGATCATTTATACCAAATATGAATAAATCTGACTTATCAGTTCTTAAGAAAATGTTTTTTGTAAAACCCAATTTTTACACTTTTGGAGCCCCACCTGACCCATTAAGGCAGATGAACCCACTCATTTTTTTACAAATCTGAACCTCCTTGACCAAACAATGCTTCTGTGAAAATATAAGTAAAATCAGTTACTTTTTTAAAAAAAAAAGATAATGTTAATTAAAATCTGATGTGTACCCTAATTGAACCCTCAGGGCGGAGTCATTTTTAACCCCAGGGACATCTTTTGAAAAAATCTAATAGAACTATAATTGGTTATCATTACTACATAAATATTTTCAAAATCTGTCGGGCGGTTCATGAGGAGAAGATTTTTTAAGTTTTGGACTATTTTAAGTAACGGTGGCCATCTTGAACTCCAGATAGTCTCCTATACAATAGAAACATCCATGTGAAGTATGATTTTAATTGGCCTAGTGGTTTCACACCATCACATAAAAACTATACTTTAATCGAAGTGGTAAAACTAATATGTAATCCCAATTCTTAATTGAACTTCAATACTCTCACATGTGGATTCGATCTCCAGCTTGGTCATACCAAAGACTTGAAAAATAGTACTAGAAGCTTCCTTGTTTGGCACCTGGCATTTAGAGGATACTTCTAGGTCTGGTCTGTAGTCAGTATAATGTGACTGGGTCGGGTACCATACCACGTGTCTGCAGCATCAGATACTCCAGTGAGGCAGGGCTTGGAATACTGTGTCAAATAGACACCGTCGTGACATAACTGAGAAATTGCTGAAAGTGACCCTAAACACCATTCAACAATAACAACATTAATACTGCCTGACAACCTTCACCTTGTAATATGGACCATTTGTAAGATGAAACAAATTCTACAGTTGATGGATGAAAACGAATTTTTTTTTTTTTAATGGAGTTTTTAATGCTATTTTCAACACATTTCAGGTTATATATGGAATATCAAGTTTTACTGGTGGAGGAAGACCTTAGACTGAGTCAGACTCGGAGTAGAACCACCATCCTATCGCAAGTAACTGGAATTACTACCAAAATTAAAAAGAAACAATATATCACTGGAACCGGTGGACCCTGAACAAGTGCTTGATTGAGTAGTAGCTGCATTGTTTGTAAAACGAAAGGGGGTGTAAAGGGAAGATAATACTTGGAAGAGATGTTTGGTTCTTTACTCTGCACCGCCACACATTGACCTCTACTGCATTAATCATGTTCCAAGTATCATTGAACTTCCATGTTCTTGAAGATCAAAACAATGATGTGTGGCAATGGACAGAATCAAAGGGCCATAACTCTGTGAAAAATCATCAAAAAATAAAACACAAAGACAATAAACACACTCTCCACTTGGTAGTGATGCTTCCTAGTAAGTTTTATAAAATTCCAACAACTAGATGAGAAATGGAGAGGACAAGGATTTGATAACGGTTGCAATCTAAGGGCCACAACTCTGTAAAAAATCATCAAACGTAAACACTATGCATATCTCCACTTGGTAATGATGCATCATAGCAAGTTTCATAAAATTCCAATCAATGGTTCTAGAGAAATAGCCTGGACAAGAATTTGGGGACCGACAGATACGGCTATGTATAACAGCATGTAAAACAAGAATTTGGTCACAAGACAGAATCAAAGGGCCATAACTCCATGAAAAAATCATTGAACGGGAATACAAAAACAATATGCGCATCTGCACTTGGTAATGATGCATCCTAGCATGTTTCATAAAATTTCAACCTGAGGTTGTAGAGAAAAAGTGTGACCAAGAATTTGGTCACAGACTCAATTAAAGGGCCGTAACTCCATTAAAAATCAACAAACTGGAACACAAAGACAATATATGCATCTGCACTTGGTAATGATACATCCTACCAAGTTTCATAAAATTCCAACCAAGGGTTGTAGAGAAATAGCCTGGATAAGAACTTGGAGACGCACTGACGCACAAATGGACGGACGGATGAAGCAGTGACTATATGCTTCCCACTTTTGGGGGAGCATAATAATGTGACTCGCTCGATACATCATAAAATATTGCAATTCCTTTCAAGGTGACTATAATGCCATAGCCATCTTAGAATTCAATTTCTGAAATATTGCCACATCTCGATCTTTTTTGTCATAGAAAATGATCAAACTTTTCCATGTATGATATATTGATACATGTAGTTCAAGTATACCTGCATGTTAGTAGAATGTGTTCTTTAATAGACAAAATATAAACAAACTCCAACTTTCTTTATTACAACAATGTAATACAAAATTATAAATACATGTAATACAAAATTGTAAACACATGTAATACAAAATTGTAAACACATTAAAAGTACCTCATACATGATGGTTACTGACAAGGAAGGAAAACTGCAATAAATTTTAATGCACCATTTTTTGTTGTATATGACATGACCTCTTTCATAATTATTATAACAATACATTACATGTGTTTAAAATAGATGTTGTTGTTGTATGGAGTTTAGCGTCACTTTCAACAATTTTTCGGTCATATCGCGACGGTGTCTACTTGAGACAGTATTTTGAGCGCTGTCACACTGGAGTACCATGCCGCAAACACATGGTATGATACCCCAACCAGTCACATTTTACTGACACCGAGCCGACCAGACCTAGAATTCTCCTCTAAATGCTGAGCGTCAAGCCAGGAAGCTTCTAGTTCCATTTTTAAAGTCTTTGGTATGACCCGTTTAAAATAGAATTAAAATTGTTCGTTCCAAACTGCTTTATTCAGGCAATGGTCACAATCCCTTTTTTAAGGACAGATACTACATGACCATATGCACTAGAAGGGTCCTCAATGGTCGAGTGAACTAAGGCACTGTCTCAAGATCACTTACCTCTCACCACTAAGGTCTTAAGTTCGAGTCCCAGTTGCTCCAAAAAATTAACATAAGAAAGTTTGCAAGTTACTTGTAGAAGACTTAACCCCAACTGCAGTAATATTATTAAATAGTAAAGTAATATGATTTAAATTTAAATTTTGAAAGATTTTTTTTTTTTATCAGGTGATGAAAAACATTGGGCTAGTTAAAAGACATCACGGACATTAAACTTGAGCTTATGTTTCTAGTCACTCAAAATTGTGCTTTCAATTAACCCTTTTAAGGAAATTGTCTTCAAGTTCAAATGATCCAGGTATAGGAGGTTAATAGACTTGTTTACTAGAAATATTTCCTCTGCAGACAAATTACCCATCAATCAAATCAGTTTTACATCATAATGGTTTATTCTACACAGGGTCATGTCGCTATATCTGACAAGAAATCTACCCCCAGCTTAGGATGGTGCCCTTAGGATATCATAGTCAAATAATGCTAATTTCTTTTTGTTTTAATTACATTTAATTCAGATATGCTCTGAGCAGGCCTTGCATATCTGTAATTATGTAATAATTATGTAGATCATTACAACAGCGAGTTTCCCTGCAAACCTTTAGCTTGGTTGGTAGTGCGTCTGATTATCAATCCTGTGGTCATAATATGAATCCCCGCCTGGCCACAGTCTCAGTGATGATTGATGGCCATAATAAATTAATTGCTCAATTACCATCCTCGCCCGCCCATCATCCAGGTATCTATCTTGGTTAATATACCGTTTTAATGACTAAGAAATATTGTAGGAAGTACTGTGTGAAGTTTCAATCAAATACATTAAGTGATTTTTGAGATATGAACTTGATGGTAGTTGCACACAAAACTTCAACCAGTATTTCTAAGTAAAACATATTGAAAAAAAAACAACTTTAACTAGTATTTCTACGTAAAACATATTTAAAGAAAAACAAGAAATGTCACTGTTAAGTGTCACATGCCCCTAATATGGTCTGTGAAAAATAAAAATATATGATATAATAGGAAGCGATGTATCCATAAATATCAAGAGTAATGGACTAATGTTTCAGATAAGACATGCAATTTCAATTTTTTTTTAACATTAAAGCATGACCTTGACCTTTGTATAACCTTGACCGTGACATCTGATGTAATGGTCTGGGTATAAATGCAGGTGAAACATTATCATGACATGCTGATCACTTGTGTCAAGCTATTATAAAATCTCTAAATGTAAGTTACAGATCAATTGTTGATCAAAAGTGTTTTTGAAATCCATCCATGTATGATAAAGTTAAAGGACAGACTTGAAATCTCAAACAGATTCAAAGTGTTGTCATACATACTCAAAGTGTGACCTTGACCTTTGAGGTATGGGGTCTAGGTCTTACTTATAACAAGTCATGTCATCTTGATAAATTGAGCCAAGTTAAAGACGAAGTCCCAGACCAGACATGCAATATCAAACAAATTGAAAGTGTGACCTTGACCTTTGAGGAAAGGTTCTGGGTCTTACATGCGACACTTAATTATGTCATGTTTATCAACTGAGCCAAGTGTTTTTAAAATATATCCATAGATGATAAAGTTATAGATCGGACAAGAAATCTCACACAGACTGAAAGTGTTGTCAAACAAACTCAAAGTGTGACCTTGACCTTTGGGGTACGCATGTGGGTCTTATATGTGACACTTTGTAATGTCATGCTGATGAATTGAGCCAAGTGTTTTTGAAATTTATCCTTAGGTGACAAAGTTTCAGACCGGACACGAAATCTCAATCAGACTGAAAGTGTCATCAACCAAAATAAAATTGTGACCTTGACCTTTGAAGTGGGAATCTGGGTTAACTTGCAACACATCGTCATGTTATGTTGGTCATTTGTAGCTAGTATTAACAAATCCATCTATACATGACAAAGTTACAGGCCAGACACGAAATCTCAAAAAACTGAAAGTGTTGTCAAACAAACTCAAAGTGTGACCTTGACCTTTAAGGTATGGGTATGGGTTTTACTCGCGACACGTCATGTTATGTTGATCATTTGTAGCAATTATTTAAAAAATCCTTCTATATGTGACAAAGTCACAAACCGGTCATGAAATCTCACACAAACTCAAAGTGTTGTCAAACAAACTCAAATTGTGACTTTGACCTTTGAGGTACGGGTGTGGGTCTTACCCGCAACATGTCGTCAATGTTATGTTGATCATTTGTAGCAGGTATCAACAAAATCCATCTATGCATGACAAAGTTACAGGCTGGAAACGAAATCTCACAAAAACTCAAAGTGTTGTCAAACAAACTCAAATTGTGACCTTGACCATTGAGTTATAGGTGTTGGTCTTACTCGCGTCATGTTGTCCTGTTTTGTTGAACTTTTGTAGCAAGTATCAACAAAATCCATCTATGCATGACAAAAATACAGGCCTGACACGAAATCTCACACAAGCTCAAAGTGTTGTCATACAAACTCAAATTGTGACTTTGACCTTTGAAGTACGGGTGTGGGTCTTACTCGTGACACGTCGTCATGTTATGTTGATCATTTGTAGCAAGTATCAACAAAATCCATCTATGCATGACAAAGTTAGAGGCAGGAAACGAAATCTCACACAAACTCAAAATGTTGTCAAACAAATGCAAATTGTGACCTTGACCTTTGAGGTAGAGGTGTGGGTCATACTCGCGACACGTCGTCATGTTATGTTGATCATTTGTAGCAAGTATCAACAAAATCCATCTATGCATGACAAAAATACAGGCCGGACACGAAATCTCACACAAACTCAAAGTGTTGTCAAACAAACTCAAATTGTGACTTTGACCTTTGAGGTACGGGTGTGGGTCTTACTCGCAACACGTCATTAGACTATGTGGATCATTTGTAGCATGTATCAAAAAAAAGCCATCTATGCATGACAAAGATACAGGCCGAAAACGAAATCTCACACAAACTCAAAGTGTTGTCAAACAAACTCAAATAGTGACTGACCTTTGAGGTATGGGTATGGGTCTTACTCGCGACACGTCGTCATGTTATATTGATCATTTGTAGCATGTATCAACAAAGTCCATCTATGCATGACAAAGTTACAGGCCAAAAACGAAATCTCACACAAACTCAAACTGTGACCTTGGCCTTTGAGGTAGAGGTGTGGGTCTTACTCGTGACACAACGTCATGTTATGCTGATCATTTGTAGCAAGTATCAACAAAATCCATCAATGCATGACAAAGTTACAGGCCGGAAACAAAATACTGTACGGATGGACGAACGGATGCTGCTTTTTCTATATGCCACCCAAAAAACTTTTGGGGGGGAGGGGGCATAAAAAACTGCCAAGTGTCCTTTTAATGAAGTCAACCATCAAACAGATGAGAATTGATTTGCATAATATTAAGCAACACTTTTATGCCATTGAGGGCCAAACGATGATCAGTTAACCTAACCATTCTTTCTTTGGACCAGTACTCAGTGGGTTTTTTCACCAATTTGGAAAGATGACCCATACCCTTGGAATTGGGAACTTTAGCAACATTTTCATTAACATTGGGAAATTTTTTTGCATTAAATATATTTATATATTTATAAAAAGTGTACACTTGCTTATCAGGCCATTTAATTAAATAATCAATGTCATACTAAATTCAGAATGGGGAAAACTTTCTTTATTTTATCAAGGAAGTATGGCAGGTTTCAATTTTCATTTTTGAAGCTTTCAATTGGGAATTTTTACCATTCAATTGGGAAAAAAAGATACTATTTGCCATTGGGAATATGACCCAATAACGGCTATAAAAATGGCCGAAAAAAAACACTGGTACTAGAGCATACCCATCTTATCAAGTAACTGATAGCTTTGCCATTTGAAACAGCGGTAACAGATGAATGACAATAAGACGCAATGTCGTATATCAATAATCACAGAGACAGTATCCGGGTTTCGATTTGAACTTGAGACCCCTTGATTGATAATCAACTATGGACTGAGCTATATTTTGGCTTACCCTGCTAAACACAGAGAAAACAAACATGTCAGCATGGTATATCGTAGGAAAACTTTGGTTGTGTTCAGCACAATTAAACAGTAAACATGCTTAATGCCTGTTTCCCTAAACTTATGGCAAACTGTATGCTAATTTGATATTTAGCAAGTGTCCAGGAAAATATGTTAGCTTATAACCTTAGCAAACGTTGAACTGAACTAAATGCAGCCATGGATTTCAATTTCAATCCCAGAATGCACAATACAGTTGCAGGTTTACATGCAGTGTTATGTTGTTATCTCAACACTGGCATTAAATGCTGGCACCAACAGATAAATTATCTAATAGCTCTGCACTATGAAAAGTTATAGAAATGAACTTTAATTGTCAATAGTTACTTCATAAGGTAACATTCAGCTGTGGAGGTCTATAAAATCAACAACTTTTTAAATAATTAATTTGGAAGTACTGGCTAGACAATCACTAAATTAACACATTAAAGAAACAAGCCGCAGGAATTGGCACAGTACAAACATTTTTGTACCTTTATTGGTGTCTGAGAAACAGAACATGATGTAAATTTAATCATAAGAAAAAGCAACTGTGCATTGTTTGAAGACTTATTAAATAAACAATTTCAGCTATGTTCTCATTAAAAAGGAGATGCGGTGTTGTAATAAAGATGCAGTTTCCTTTTTTTTTTATTAACTATATTCAACAATGATACCGCAAAACCTCTATTAATCTCGCCCCCCCCCTAATAAAAGCCCCCATCCCCTGTTATTAAAAAAATGCCAATGAATGCACTCAAATCACTTTGTTACACACAGGATCTTACATTTATGCTTGTTTATAAATGAGTTTATTAAACATTAGTTTGCAAAACTATATCATGTGAGTTAGCCAAGCATCATATCATTTTTCCAATAGTTTAATAAATGGAATAATAAATAGGAACAAATGTAAGATTCTTTTTATCACATAACTAAGGAAAATGGTATATTTATTGCTCACGTTTTCAGGTCTCCTCTATAAGGAATGAGGAAAAATTGTGTATATTAGTTTCCATTGGTTATTGACTTATCATTTGATTTAAAGTCTCAAAATACATCATATCCCTATGACAAATCGACGTCATTTATAATGATGTTTGGGCATGTTGAAAAATAGCTCAATATTTTAAGTATTATAGTTGTACAGAAAATGCAGAGAGATGATTCGGAAGTGATATTACACTAGGTAAATATCAAAAGAATGTCATGGGTGGTTATTTACATTCCTGCACCGTAAATTATTTGATAAACTACTTTATCAATGCATATTTTTTTTTTTATATACATGCCCTATATTAATAGAAAAGATAAGAAAAATGTTTTATTGTCTCTACTCCAACCACTTTTAAAATATGTAACAATATTTGATGATTTGTTTGGTGATGACAATTCAGGGGCCATAACTCTGGCAAGATACTATGTCCAAGATACTATGGATATATTATATCTGTATAAGTTGGAAAAAGACCAAAATTGAAAACAGCCAGTTTGTAAATGCACACAAGGTAAAACAAAGAGAAAATTTTTTCAAGATTCAAGGGCCATAACTCCGACAATGCTAAACCAATTTGACTAGTTTAAGACTTTGTGCGAGATATTATGGTGTAAGTCTAATCTACATCAAGTAAGAACTGTTGGTGCTGGAGCGCACACAACATTAAATATGAACATTTTATGATGATTTTAATATTTATCCAATTTGGCCCTTTCTACAATTCAAGGGCTGTAACTCCAGCACCAATTATCTGATTTAGCCAATTCAAGAACTTGTCTGAAAAATTGTGGTTATATAACAACTGTGTAAACTTGATGATTACCAAATGTAAAATGCAGGTGCTATAATACATGTCAAATAATGATATTTTTTTATTATTTAATTAAGGCCATAAAAAATTACTACTCTGACATTCAAATAATCTAGCAAAAAGACCATTAATGTTAATCTCTGTAGAGGTATTTGTATTAAAAAATTTGAAATTAGTTACAGTTGCTGTCTTTGTTATATGGAGATTGGGAAGAAAAATGTCTCACCATGCAGAGGGATCCTGGAAATCTTACTGGCTGTTTTTATATTGCAGCTGTTCCAACAATAATCTCATCAGCTGCACCAGGATCACAATATACAGTTTAACCTGTGTAAGTGGCCACCTCTATATAGCAGCCACTTGTCTCAAGCAACCATACTTTCTATTTCCAATTTCTATACTTTCAGAATAAATTAACCTGTATTCAGCAACAACCTGTCTTAAAAGGCCAATTTTGCTCCTTCCTTTACCTGGCTGATTATTAAAGACAGGTTTGACTAAAAAAAAATCAGTCATAAACCTAAAGTAAGTAGCATTGATAATATTTTTTTTATCCAAATGAATACAAAATGATATTTTCAGACAGTAAATACCATTTTCTGCATTATTCAAGCCAATGTTAGGTTAATTTGGATTAATATCTAAAATAATATGAATGATTCATATGTTCGCGCTCGTTTCAAATAGTACGTATTTTGTTATGCAGCCCTCACAGGACGAGTAATTAAGTTTGACTTCACACCGCTTTATAACATTAGCTTTCTTCATTACATCTTGTTTACCGTATTCTCTCTTGCATGTAACAATATAATAATTATACTTTTAAGTAATATTATTTGTATTGAAATCTTTTTTTTTAATACAAATTTATTTTTCATATATTTATATACTGTTCTATATAAGGCTATTCAACCAATGACAGAATGATAATATAGAGCATATCCAGTTTTAATAGCATTGAAAAACCACAGAATGAATGAATGAATGAATGAATAGCGTTTTACGACGTACCAACACATTATAGGTTTTCGACGCCAACAGGAAGGAAGATTCCAGGTTCACTCTTCATGTACAAAAACAACAAATTAACATACAGATTTAAAAAAAATTCACCAACAAATGAATATGCAGAATGAACCTAGAACCTTTATACCTGCAGAACTGCAGAGTTTCAGCAATTATATCGTATTACTCAAATTGTCACTTATTACGACATGTATGAGCCACAGTGGTCCTATTCTTGCCATCACTCATAAGGCTCCCTGAAACCACACAGGGGTTGATAATTTAACCACAATAGTGAACATGACAAAAAATGATAAAATGAACATGACACCCATTCGGAGGATTCCTACCCCTCTGCAGAGATCGGCAGTGATTCTATTCTAAACCGGAACCACACGGGGCTCAGAATGATCTGAGCAAAACAACCGTTCTTCTTTAAGTTAAAATGGCAAACTTTCTTATAATTACAAAACTGCATAAATTTGTGTTAAATATTATTTTTGGACTGCTTCATGCACATCTGATATTGTCCCATTAGAGCAATAAGGTACCAAATGTAGAATATGAAATAAGAAAGCACTTGGTATCATTTTGCACCAATGAAATGATATATTCTTTAATTTTTGGTTTTACTCAACAAATAATTTTAACTTGTTTCTTCTAATCAACTGCACAGTTATCAAAATTTATCCAGGTACTTAACGTTTCACTACATTTACGCCCTTTTTTTTCACAGTAGCATGATTATTACGCTTAAAAAAAAGGCCTATGTAATTTGGTTTTGAAATATTTTCAAAATGGTTTAAAGTGGTTGTTATTTCTTGCTGCAGACAAGTAGAGCAAAAGTTGGCATAGCATATACTGTAATAAGACATCACTGGTGTTAAAAAAGTGACTTTTATAGGATTTCAACATATGCATGTATTTATGAGCATTTGAGAACTTCTTTTTTTCAAAAAAATCTCAGGGTGTCACTGGGTCCTCTTTTAAAAAAAAAACAACCTGGCCAGCCTACCAGCTATTGTGAATTTTTATGTGGGTTAACATTCCTGCTATGAAAAAAAGTACTTAAAAAATAATTCTATGTGAAATTCTTTTTTTACCGTGGAAATCCTAGACCTTATTTTATATAGAACAAAGAACAAAATTCAACTGTGTAGTGAGACCTTAATTAGCCAATGAAGTTAATTAGCCAATTAACACTGTTTTATGAATATTTCACATACTGCAATTCTTAAATATAATGTTATATTGCAAAATTCCACAAATGAATTAGTTTAATGGTTAGTTCTGAATGCCAACAAAACAAAGAGCTGTCAGAGGGGCAGCGTGCATGAATAATTTGATGCTGGCTGCTCTAAACAACAGCTTTTTCAGGAAATAAGTACCAAATGGAAGACAATATAAAACTTCAGAGGTGGTAAAATCAATTAGCTTTGATTATTTCTTGTCTCAAAAACAAATCAGCAAAAAAACAACAATATTTTATTTTCATTATAAACATTTTTTACTTTAAAACTCTAAAGTGGATGGATAGTTCACATTTCCTTAATATTATTTAATTTAGCATTTGGTTACATTTGTCTTTCAAACTTTATGATAACTTTATAATTCATGAACCATTGCTGAAAAAAACCCTGATAGGTGTGTACTTAAGGCACACCATGCAGTAATATTAATAACCCTTAACAGTTTAATTATGTTGGATAGCCTTCCATATTCTAAGTTGTTCATTTATTTATGAATAAACTTCATATCATAGGGCAATATAGCGGTACCAGTTTATGACAATGGACCTATAGTTGAAATAATCATATACCAGAATTCACAGTTTTTTACAGCTGGATACCCTTTCACATTCTACATTGTTTAAATGTTGAGATCATAGGGCAATATATCACACCTATCCTCACTTATGGATCAGAGTTATGGGGTTTTGAGTACGCAACGCAAATTGAAAACGTACATAGTCAATTCTGCTCTCGCTATTTAAAATTGTACAAAAATACATTTCACGCCTTTTCAAGAGGTCAGTGTCGTTGGTTTCCATTGTTTATAAATTATTATAGTAAGTGTGTGAAATATTGGTTACGTCTTCTCAAAATGAACAATTCAAGATACCCTAAGCAATGCTATATTATGCTACATCATTTAGATGAAGCTGGGAGAGTAACTTGGGCTACGAAGGTCAAAACACTACTTTTTCAATACGGGTTTGGTTTCGCTTGGATATCACAAGACATTGGTGATGATCATTTATTTATCTTAAGATTTAAACAACGTGTAACAGATTGTGCTCTGCAAAATTGGCACGCTGATGTCCATGAATCAAGAAAAGCTATTCATTATAAGCACTTTAAAACGCAACTAAACGTTGAGCAATACCTTACTTTGAAAATCCCTTTAAAATATAAAATTGCACTCTCAAAACTGCGTTGTTCACAACATTCGTTATTTGTTGAAACAGGGAGACATACAAATGTTGCTTATGCTGATAGAGTATGTATTTTGTGTAACTCACAAGAAATAGAAGATGAATTTCACGCTGTCATGACATGTACCTTTTATAACGATCTACGTAACCAATATCTTGCTGATATTATTAACTATAACGATCACAACTACCATAATGTATATGAATTCTACAGTTTGATGAGTACAGCCAATTCTGACAAGATAATCAAACTGGCAAAGTTTGTATTTGAGATGTTTAATAAAAGAACTCTTTACCTCCAATCTTAAAACAAAATGACTTAAAACATAATGACTTGAATTAAATCTAGAAATTGTGTATTACCTTTTTTCTTTTTTCAATATTTGAAATAAGATAGACACAAACATTGATCACGAGCAAAACCACAGAACAGTCAATACGTTTAAAAAACAATATATATATATATAAATATATTGCATTCATCATATCAAAACTGTATTGAAATTATAATGTTCGTATTATGAATATTTATTTGTTAGATTCCACGTTTACCATGTGTTTAAAAATGTATTATGGGCCGGAGGCCTACATTACTCAAATAAATATTGTCTATAATATTGTCTATAATATCGGTACCAGTTATGAAAATTGACCTACAGTTGAAATAATCATATACCAGCATGCAAAGTTTATCACAGCTGGATACCCTTTCACATTCTACATTATTTCAATGTTGAAATCATAGGGCAAATATTATTACTAGTTTATGAAAATGGACCTTTAGTTGAAATTATCATGTACCAGCATGCACAGTTTATCACAGCGGGCTACTGTTTCACATTCTACATTGTTTCAATGTTGACATCATAGGGCAATATATCGGTACCAGTTCAAGAAAATGGACCTATAGTTGAAATAATCTTGTACCAGCAAGCACAGTTTATCACAGCTGGATACCCTTTCACATTCTACATTGTTTCAATGTTGACATCATAGGGTAATATATTGGTACCAGTTCAAGAAAATGGACCTATAGTTGAAATAATATTGTATCAGCATGCACAGTTCATCACAGCTAGATACCCTTTCACATTGTTCGTTGTTTCAATGTTGACATCATAGGGCAATATATCAGTACCAGTTCAAGAAAATGGACCTATAGTTGAAATAATCTTGTACCAGCAAGCACAGTTTATCACAGCTGGATACCCTTTCACATTCTACATTGTTTCAATGTTGACATCATAGGGCAATATATCGATACCAGTTCAAGAAAATGGACCTATAGTTGAAATAATCATGTACCAGCATGCGCAGTTTATCACAGCTGGATACCCTTTCACCTTCTACATTGTTTCAATGTTGAAATCATAGGGCAATATATTTTTTTGGTACTAGTTTATGAAAATGGACCTATAGTTGAAATAATCATGTACCAGCATGCACAGTTTATCACAGCTTGATACCATTTCACATTAATGTTTTACATTCATAACATATGCGCTAACTTCATGTAATAGAGAAATATATCAGTACCAGTCCATGAAAATGGATCTAAAGTTGAAATAATCTTGTATCAGCATGCACAGTTTATCACAGCTGGATATACTTTCATGAAAATGAACAAAAAAAAATCAAAGAAATTAAACTTTCATGAAAATGAAACAATAAATTTAAACAAGAGGGCCAAGATGGCCCTATATTGCTCACCTGACTAACCTTGAGTCACCCAACTTAAGTAAATTATATAATACATGTACACTCAAAATTCTAGAAAAATGAGATTGGCGAGTAGTTAGAATTTTGATTTGTTTTGAAGGTGTAACAGATGCGTAGAAGAGTTCAAACTTGGTAGAGGTTTACCCATGGTAAATGTCAGTGAAATTACATCGAAATCAGGTCAGTAGATTCTGACAAAAAGGCTTTTGAAGTTTTTTACTATAGCTGCCTATATAGTAAACTAGCACCTCACTGTGGCGGTCATGTTTTTTAACAAATCACAACGGCTTGAACAAACTTGGTAAAGGGTCACCCAAGGAACATTTCTGCGAAATTGTTTACAATCGATCCAGTGGTTTCTGACAAGAAGATTTTTGTTTAAGTTTTACTATTGCTTATATAGTAAACTAACCCCACCCCCTGGCCGCTATGTTTTTTGACAAATCACTATGGTTTGAACAAACTTGTTGAAAGATCTTTCAGGGAACATTTCTGTGAAATTATTTTAAAATCGAGCCAGTAGTTTCTGACAAGAAGATTTTTTAAGATTTTACTAATTAAACTTACCCCGTCCCCTGGTGGCCATGTTTTTGACGAATCAAGATGGCTTGAACGAACTTGGTAGAGGGTCACCCATGGAACATTTCTGTGAAATTATTTTAAAATCGAGCCAGTAGTTTCTGACAAGAAGTTTTTTTAAGTTTTTACTAATCAAACTTGCCCCGCCCCCTGGCAGCCATGTTTCATTGACAAATCAAGATGGCTTAAACAAACTTGGTAGAGGATCACCCAAGGAACATTTCTGTGAAATTATAACAAAATTGGCTCAGTGGTTTCTGACAAGAAGTTTTTTTAATTTTTACTAATTAAACTTGCCCCGCCCCCTGGCAGTCATGTTTTTTGACAAATCACTACAGTTTGAACAAACTTGGTGAAAGGTCCTCCAAGGAACATTTCTGTGAAATTATTTTAAAATCAAGCCAGTAGTTTCTGACAAGAAGATTTTTTAAGTTTTTACTAATTAAACTTGCCCCGCCCTCTGGCGGCCATGTTATTTGACGCATCAAGATGGCTTGAACAAACTTGGTAGAGGGTAACCCAAGGAATATTTCTGTGACGTTATATCAAAATTGGCCCAGTGGTGTTTTTACTATAGCTTATATAGTTAACTAACCCCACCCCCTGGCCACAATGTTTTTTGACAAATCACTACAGTTTGAACAAACTTGGTGAAAGGTCCTCCAAGGAACATTTCTGTAAAATTATTTTAAAATCAAGCCAGTAGTTTCTGACAAGAAGATTTTTTTAAGTTTTTACTAATAAACTTGCCCTGCCCCCTGGCATGTTTTTTTGACGAATCAAGATGGCTTGAACAAACTTGGTAGAGGGTCACCCAAGGAACATTTCTGTGGAATTATTTATATCAAAATTGGCCCAGTGGTTTCAGAGGAGAAGTTGTTAGAAGCTAAAAGTTAACGACGGACCACAGATGACAGACAACGGACACCAGGAGATCACAAAAACTCACCTGTGAGCCTTTGGCTCAGTTGAGCTAAAAAAACAACTAAATTTTAAATAATAATTAAGTATCATTCTGAGCTCCAGGCCTTCAAGTTTTTTTTAAATTTTCCCTATATAACACTACGTAAAATTATGACCTCTAAGAGTGGGTTAATTTTGCACCGAGGTTCATGGTTATACATAAATTTTAGAGAGAACCATAAATTGACATTTGTAAAACATCTAAGCTTAAAGCCTTGTACTTGTACAATAAACTTTAACTTCCAAAAAAATTGTAACAAGAGCCATGCTGGACATGGCCAATTCCCCCCGCCAAAGCAAATTCTTGTACTGTCCACTTCCTGTCCAATCTATCATTGTATGCAGTTTCAAAGCATTCACTTCAAAACTTTTTAAAGTATGCTCCAAACAAGGGAAAATAACTAAGGGGAATTATTCTACAAAGACAGAAGAAAAAGTTATGCTTCCTCTCAATGTCTTCAGTCATTGTGTGAAGATTTTACGAAATCCCTTAAATAGTTTGGAGTTATGCTCTGGACAAAAGTGTAAATTTAATAACCGGAGAAAATTCAAAAAGTAAACAAGGTAGAAATATGGTTCTTGTACACTGCACTTCTTTCCTTTCAATGTCCTCAGTCCTTGTGTGAAGATTCAACAAAATCCTTTGAATAGTTTTGGAGTTTTGTTCCGGACAAAAGTGTAAATTAATAAAGGGATAATTCAAAAAGTAAGCAAGTTATAGTTATGGTTCTTGTATACTTCACTTCCTCTCAATGTCCTCTGTCATTGTGTAAATATTCAACATAATCCCTTGTATAAGTTTAGAGTTATGCTCCGGACAAGTAAATTTAATAAAGGGAAATAATTGATAAAAATAAGCAAGGTAGAGTTATGGTTCATGTACACTTCACTTTCTCTCAATGACATCTGTCATTGTGTGAAAATTCAACAAAAACGCTCGAATAATTTTGTAGTTATCTCGGGACAAAAGTGTTACGGACAGATGCACAGATCACCATATCTGCCTTCGAAAGGGGGGGGGGGGGGGGGGGGGATAACAAAATTTCTAAGTCTAAAATGCAACCAGGAGTTATGATTTTTGTCTCTGTGTGTTCCATTTATGATCCTGATCACACATGTGAAGTTTCATTCATATCTAAGAGAAAATGCATAGATATCTTACCTGACAAAAACTTTAACCTGAAAAACCAACTCTGACGCCGATGCCAGGGCAAGTACAATAGCCCCCTAAATATCCTATAGATAGTTGAGCTAAAAACAAGCTGTCAGAATTAATAAAAAGTGTCTCTATTTTTATCATTTGCAAATATAGATAATTCTGTATTATTTCTTTCTAATAGAAGTATTTAACTTAAAACCATTTGCATGGTGGGGGGGGGGGGGGGGGGTATAATTCCTGCTATTGAAATATTTGTGTTTTCAATAATTGTAGTTGCAAGTGATAATAGACCACAGACAGACAGATGGGCATGGTGAACCAGTCTAACCTGTACAACTTTAATGTGGGGTTTGCTGCTTGGGTATGCCACCTTCCATATACATCTATCCAAATACCTTGTGGTATAATTACAGAGTTACAGACCGGAAACAAATACCACTATTCATATAAATCTACACATATTTTCATATGTTTGATCTGTATGTGTATAAAGTCTTGTGTTTAACACATTGTCATGTCATGGCAATCAATGATCAGTGGCACCAAGATATTTCAAAATCCCTCCAAGAATGGCACAGTAACAGACCAGACACAACTTTCTATATACATAATAGGCATTTTTCATGTTTGATCTCCAAGTGAAACCTTGACCTATGAACTAAGTAACTTTGTCTTGCATGTGACACAGCCGTGTGCCATGTTGAGCATATGTGCAAAGCCATTTCAAAATTGCTTAAAGAATAACACAGTAATAGACAAGACATGAGTAAAACTTTCAATATGAAGGACCTTTCAGTGCCACTTTGACCTCTGAGCCACAAATCATGACATACTTTCAAGTCATGACCAACATTTCTATGGAATGTTCGGAGAGACCTGTGCATTAAAAAAAGGAATTAGAGACTGGACAGGACTTTGTCTACAGACAAACAAACAGACATACTGACATGATGAAACCAGTCATATTTCCTATATCCCGCAACAACTTCATGGGGGGGGGGGGGGGGGGGGGGGGGGATTTAAAAACATCACCTATGATTTATATTCTTAAATTTATCAATTTATTTATTATTCTATTTTCAGAGAAGATACCTTCACCACCACTTCAGAAGAAAGCACAGCTGAACTATACAAACTACTTTATGGACCACCTTCAAGAGTTTACGCATATATCTTAAAAACGATATATCTGTATACTGCATCTGGTGCTTGTGCACTGAGTACTCAATCAACCCAGGTATTAATAACAACAAGAGTAACAAGGACCTGAGGACGCTCTACTGGCTTTACTATTTTAAGTGGCCAAATTAGGATTTTTTTAAATTTTCACAATATAAATTTCCTTTTTCAGTGGCCGTCTTAACCTCTATTGGAAAATATTGTACATCTCACTATTAAAGGGATTATATTGGTATATTACCATCAATTCCCTGTCCTAAATACACATGCCCAGCATGAAGATACACTTATAACTTAGAGATATACGCATCTAAAGTGTCTAATTGCATAACCTCTTTATTATAAACATCGGGTTTCTGAAACCACGTTTTCGTTTTTGTTTACATTTGCCATTTTCAATGAACCCCTTTCGGGTTTCAGATCAATCATTGGATAACATCGTGAAAACTTGTTCGGGAAGTTTACGGAGTTCAATGTAAACACTGCGCAATACTTTATTGCAGGACATATAAAGTTTTGGCCAATATTCAATTACTGTTAATTTGATAACTTTCAAGTAATTAAAGGTTATACCTCAACACATAAGCATTATTTTGTGCACACTGCATACAGGAAAAGTCTGGATTAACAGCGTGTTTGTGTTACTTGCCAATATAATCCCTTAAATGGATAAAAGTTCATTTGCTATGCAGAAGGAAATGGTTTGAGTTTCCCATACTATTCTTGTGTAAAAATGGAGTTCTCTTCCAGAGCCCCTAAAACTATATCCCAATACTTAGATTTACAATTACTATGATCAGACGGTGATTTAGATGTAAATTTAAATTTGGAGGGATAATGGATGCAAAAATGAAATATTTCTGTTTCCAAATTGATAGTATTCCCAAGAACTTCCTTGAGAGAAATTTCATAATTTCAACCCTTTTTGGGTCCTACGTGGTGATAAACATATACATGCCACCCCCAAATTCAAAGGGAGCATTTTAATCAAATATGATTGAATTTGACTGAATTAACATTTTTCTCCCTTTTTTGGCACCTGCTGGCCCTTGATAGATACTACATGCAATATACCAGGGCACTTGCACTTTCAGTTTTGTTTGTTTGAATATTTAGTGTTTTATATTAACATTGAGAGCTAACAGATGTTTACTTTACCTATAAGCACTCTTTCCTGGGATCCTGCAAGGTTAACCACTTCAGCACACACATCTTTGCAAGTATTCGATAACTTTCAGACATAAATTAGCAGTGAGAAACAAATGAGATGCAATCACTCAACACTTACTGGCAATCAATGTTATATTACCTGTAATTTATTTTTGCATGGTGAGGTGTTCATTATATTTATTGTTTGTAAGCATCCATTATTAAAGATATTGAAAGGCGTTGATTTCTAATTTCATTTTAGAACTTTTAGCACTGCCATGAAAGCAAAAAATAAGAGGTAGATTCTTCTTATAGATTGTTTGTGAAAGTAAATATGTGTTTATTTTAATGGGGTGTCATGATGCCCTTTTCAAAACATGTTGGTACAAGTAGGTAAATACAAGTTGTATAAATTTTTAAGTTCTTATCTTTGTTTAAAGGGAATATATCAGAATTTTTCAAAGTTTTAAAATACCGGTAGGCTTAAAACATTTTTTCCCAATATATAATGCCTATATACACTCATTGATCCTGTATTACCAAAAGGATGACAAAATAATATAATGACTAGAAATGCTTCCATGGGACACAGATGCCCCCGCTTTGTAACTACATTGTAGATACAATTAAGCCAAATATCAAGTTTCATCAAAATTAGTCCATCAATAATGATTTTAGAGGTCGGAAACCATCAGCCAATCAGAGTCCAGATCACCTTATTCATATACCCCAATTCCATTCATTGTCACACTTGACCTGGGTCTTGTTGACATAAAGCCAAATATAAATTTTCGTCAAAATCGGTCCATAAATAAAAACTTTAGAGGTCGGAAACTATCAGTCAATCAGAGCCCAGAACACCTTATCAGTATGCAGGGATTTTGACGGAAATACAATGCGAGCTGTAGTTTATCACCATACATCTTTCTACCAAATATGAATTAAATTCATCCAATCCTTCAAGAGATATCGAGCGGAAACCAATTTCTTGACATGTGTCAATAATTTAAGTCCAAAATAGGGGCATACCTCCATCAAAAATCATCAGACTGGAACAAAATATTAACAACAGAGATACTTTATGCCCCCCCCCCCCCCCCCCCCCCCCCCCCCCCCCCCCCCCCCTATTGAAAATGGCGGGGGCATAACAATTCTCAAGGTTGGCAACATACTAAAATAATACTATACAGATATACAGATTTACAGTACCACCATGTATTTGTGATTTTCTCTTTGGCCATTATAATTTAATAGCTAAATTATCATCCAAATTTTTCTTAAAAACGCGGAGGGCAGGAGGATATTATTTTTTATATTTTATTTTCATTTTCCAGCCATTGGTGTTCAAATCAACAATATTCTACTGTATTCTATTCTTGTCACAGAACAGTACATGTATTTAATATGCATGATATGTAGCAGAAAAACAGGCATATCTTTAACAACAGCAAAACAGTAAATACATTTATGTGAGATGGAGATGAGGAGTGCAGTGGATTATTTTCCAGTACCAAAGCTGAAATTGTGCTGAATATTCAGGATTATATGTAAGTTGTGTAACTTAAGGTATTCGGAAAATGTGCTTGGCAGTGGAAGCATGATCAGTAAGGGTTAAAGCTTATTACAACTGTTAGAGATTAACATAAGTAACAGGTATCGGATTGGATCATAGGATTGATTTTATCAATGAGAAGTTGACAGCATGTTGACTATTGTTATGCTCGAATGTGTTATGAGATGGGTGTTGTCTTTCACATTTCAATACATTGTATGCTTTAGATGTATGACATCTTTTTAGTTTTTTGCACTCTGTTTGGTAGAAGATAAACCACAATGCCAAGTCAGTACATCCATATAATAGCATTAAGCAACGCACACTTGTGAACAACTTGCACCAAAAATTTAACGCAGGTGGGACGCCAGACACCAATGCTGGGGCAAGTATAAAACCTGTTTAGTGAATCAAATTTTTTAATATCTTAACGTCTCACACACCAATTAATTTTGTACTGTTTTACATATAGAGACATGCACTTCTGGAACACTGGATACATTACCAATGGTTGTAAAAGTGCCTTATTCCCATAGATAGTCCTCTGTTGGTCCAAATATGCAGAAAAAACATGGGGTTGACCAGGTTGCTTTTTCACAATTTCGATGGTTTGATGGCAGCCCTTCATTTTTGACAATTCTGCCCATTTGTTGCAGAGTATCACTATGCATCTTTAAACTGTTAAAGCATCATCAAACAGTTCCCAATGTCACCCAAACTTTGCAGAAATCATGAAAATGTTCCAATGTTCCCATATGCACAAAGAAATATAACATTTTATGCATTTTTATGCAAAAAAATTGCTCAACCGATTTACACAGCTCTAATTTCTTTGGCGTAATAATCTTGCTACCATCATGTAAGGGAGGTAATTCCCCAGTGAGACCTAAAGTAACAGTAGCCATCTTGAATTTCAGATTTAAAAAAATCTGGTGTATAATCTCACATCCATGAACAACACCAATGTGATGATTGAGGACAACAGAGGACAACCATTCTTACTTTTGAACAGTAGAGCTATAAATGATAAAAGAGGGAATATTTTGAGCAGTTAAAATCTTATTATCAAGTACATATATCTAATTCCACAACTAGAGTGCTTTCATGCTTCAAATAATTGTTTAATGCTGATAAAATCCAGATACTTTGTTTACTGTATTAAACTACCATTATGAAACAACAGTTGTTTTCAAATTACAATCGAACCATAACCTTACTGTACCAAATAAAACAAAAGGGCCCTTAATCGCTCACCTGTTGCATAAGAGACTATATCCACTTAAACAATTTTTTGATAATTGAAGGGACACCATTAATCTGAAATCTTATTGTATTAGATAATTACTGTGCAAGTTCAGTGAAGATCCAGTCAAAAATAATGGTGAAAGAATGCACACAAGGTTTTGTTTGATAAGTCAAGGGCCACAACTCTGACATTGCTTTTCCAATTTGGTCAGTTCAAGAACTTTTTCAAGATACTACGGTGATATAATCTACTGTGAAAATTTGATAAAATTCACTAAAAACTACAGGTACTAAAATCCTCAATCCACACACATTCAAATAACATAATTTTCTATGATTCAAACAACACATTTTTCAATTTAAAATAACAAAATATTATGTACATTTGGTCAGTCACTAATGAGAACTGCCGATACTAGTGTGTACACAAGGTCAAATAATGCAATTTGTTTTTCAAGGACCATAACTCTGACATTAATTATCTAACTTGGCCAATCCAAGATATCATTTTTTTATAAATACTATGACAAAGTAAGGTGAGGATTTGGCCAGTTCAAGCACTTGTCCGAGATATTACGATTACATAACTACTATGTAAGAGTGGTAAGATCCAAATAAAAATGCACACAACCAAAACTCTATGATTAGGCGAATAACAGGTGATCAGAACAGCCTGACCTTGAGTGTTACGCAGGTGAGCTAAAAAGGCATAAATGATTTAATCATACATTAAAAACAAATCTGCATGAAAATGCAGGCAAGGATAAGATTTTATTGTTGGCAGATGGCCATAACATAATCAGACTATATTTCAGCAGCCGACAATGAACGGCATTGGTATAATCAGGCAAGGTGCCATTTCTTCTGCTCATTCTTTGAGAAACAGCCTTTCCATATATACAGCAACAGGGCAGGCTACAAATCTCCCTACTTCATCAACTGCAGACAAATTTCTCAATGAAATAATTTGTCTGCTGTTAAGTAATTTGTCTGCCTAAAATGATGTAGTATTGGATTTGAACATACTAGATAGATAACCTAGGTTCTCTGTAATTATTACACAATGCATGAGAAAAGCACCTTGAGTTCCAAGGTTGTACACTAGACATCATAATGATTGATGCTAGACATACACACAAGAAATAAGAGAGAGAACTGTTGCACAGATAATTATTATTACCATCATTTACTAGATTATTGCTTTTAAAGGGAGTATATTGGCATTTAACTTGCAATGTGGCGTAAATAAACATTCCGAGTACAAAGATATACATATAACTGAAACAAATGTGTATTAAAGTATATAATTATATTGCTGCTTTAGCTTATATGCCAGTTTTGAGGACCAACACCATTTGATTATTTTTTAATGAGCTGTCTTCAGTATTCTGATCAACCATCGTAAATCTCGACTGCGTTAATAATTGTGGCATGTACCAGTACATATTTACCAACCGATGTAAGCATTTACACGCAGGTAATGATCAAATTATTTTGAACAATTAATTTGCTAGTACTTAACTGCTTTAGGTAAGGATGAGTGATTTTATGTAATGAATAAAGTGGCAGATGGGTGGCTTTATGAAAGAATGAAAGTGTTGGATGGATGACTTTGTGTAAGGATGAAAGTAGAAGATGGATGACTTTATGTAAGGATGAAAGTTGTGGATGGGTGATTTTATGTAAGGATGAAAGTGGTGGATGGCTGACTCTATGTAAGGATGAAAATGCTGGATGGGTGACTTTATGTAAGGATAAAAGTGGTGGACGTGTGACTGTAGGTAAGGATGAAAGTGTTGGATGGGAGACTTTATATAAGGATGAAAGTGGTGGATGGGTGACTTTATGTAAGTATAAAAGTAGTGGATGTGTGACTGTATGTAAGAATGAAAGTGGTGGATGGGAGACTTAATGTAATGATAAAAGTAGTGGATGGGAGACTTAATGTAAGGATGGAAGTGGTTGATTGGTGACTTAATGTAAGGATGAAAGTGGTTGATGGGTGACTTTATGTAAGGATGAAAGTGGTGGATTGGTGTCTGAAGGTAAAAATGAAGTGGTGAGTGGGTAACATGATGAAAGGATGAAAGAAGTAGATGGGTGACTAGGTAAGGATGAAAGTGGTGGATGGGTGACTTATGTAAGGATGAAAGTAGTGGATGGGTGACTTTAGGTAAGGATGAAAGTGATGGATAGGTGACTTTAGGTAAGGATGAAAGTGGTGGTTGGATGACTTTGTGTAAGGATGAAAGTAGTGGATGGGTGACTTAAGGTAAGGATGAAAGTGGTGGATGGGTGACTTTGTGTAAGGATGAAAGTGGTGGATGGGAAATTTTATGTAAGGATGAAAGTGATGGAAAGATGACTTTATGGAAGAATGAAATTGGTGGATAGGTGACTTTATGTAAGGATGAAAGTGGTGGATGGATGACATTGTGTAAGGATGAAAGCAGTGGATGGATGACTTGAGGTAAGGAAGAAAGTGGTGGATGGGTGACTTTGTGTAAGGATAAAGAAGTGGATGGATGACTTTGCATATGGATGAAAGTAGTGGATGGGAGACTTTAGATAACAATGAAAGGGATGGATGGGTGACTTTGTGTAAGGATGAAAGTAGTGGATTGGTGACTTTAGGTAAGGTTGAAAGTTGCGGATGGGTGACTGTAGGTAATTGATGAAAGTGGTGGATGAGAGACTTTAGGTAAGTATGAAAGTGATGGATAGATGACTTTAGGAAAAGATAAAAGTTGTGGTTGCATGACATAAGGTATGGATGATGTTGTTGTATGGTGTTTAGCGTCGCTTTCAACAATTTTTCAGTCATATCGTGACGGTGTCTACCTGAGACAGTATTCTGAGCGCTGTCACACTGGAGTATCATACCACAGACACATGATATGATACCCCACCCAGTCACATTATACTGACACCGGGCCGACCTACAACTCAGGCGAGGAAGCTTCTAGTACCATTTTTAAAGTCTTTGGTATGACCCAGCCGGGGATCAAACCCACCACCTTCCTCATGACAGGTGGACGCTCTACCACTAGACCACGCTGCGGTCTAGGTATGGATGAAAGTGATGGATAGATGACTTTAAGTAAGGATGAAAGTGATGGATAGATGACTTTAAGTAAGGATGAAAGTGATGGATAGATGAATTTAGGTTAGGATGAAAGTGATGGATAGATGACTGTAGGTAAGGAAGAAAGTAGTGGATGGGTGACAGCAGGGAAAGTAGTGAATGGGTGACAGCAGGGAAAGACCAAAGTGGTGGATTGAAGACTTTGCGTAAGGCTGAAAGAGGTGGAGGGGTGACTTTATGTAAGGATGAAAGTGGTGGTTGGATGACTTTATGAAAGGTTGAATGTGGTGGATGGGTGACTGTAGGGAAGGATGAAAGTGGTGGATGAATGACTTTAGGTATGGTTGAAAGTGGTGGATGGGTAGCTTAAGGTAAGGATGAAAGTGATGGATAGATGACTTTAGGTAAGGATGAAAGTGATGAATGGGTAACTTTGTGTAAGGATGAAAGTGATGAATGGGTTACTATCTGTAAGGATGAAAATGGTGGATTGGTGACTTTAGGTAAGGATGAAAGTGGTGGATGGGTGACTTTAGGTAAGGATGAAAGTGATGGATAGATGACTTTAGGTAAGGATGAAAGTGATGAATGGGTAACTTTGTGTAAGGATGAAAGTGATGAATGGGTTACTTTATGTAATGATGAAAATGGTGGATTGGTGACTTTAGGTAAGGATGAAAGTGGTGGATGGGTAACTTTAGGTAAGGATGAAAGTGGTGGATGGGTTACTTTATGTAAGGATGAAAAGTGGTGGATAGATGACTTTATGTAAGGATGAAATTGGCAGATTGGTGACTTTAGGTAAGGATGAAAGTGATGTATAGAAGACTTTAGGTAAGAATGAAAATGGTGGATGGATGACTTTGGATAAGAATGAAAGGGGTGGATGGGAGACTTTCTGTAAAGATGTGAAAGTGGTGGAAGGGTGACTTTAGGTAAGGATGAAACTGGTGGATGGGTAACTGTGTGAAATGATGAAAGTGGTGGATGGGTGACGTTAGGGAAGGGTGAAAGTGGTGGATTGGTGACTGTAGGTAAGGATGAAAGTGGTGGATGGGTGACTTTGTGTAAGGATGAAAGTGGTGGATAGGTGACTTGAGGTAATAATAAAAGTGGTGGATGGGTGACTTAATGTAAGGATGAAAGTTGTGGGTGCATGACTTTAGGTAAGGATGAAAGTGGTGGATTAGTGAATTTATATAAGGATGAAAGTGGTGGATGGGTGACTATATGTAAGGATGAAAGTGGTGGATGGGTGACTTTAGGTAATATTGAAAGTGGTGGATGGGTGCTTTTATGTTAGGATGAAAGTGGTGGATGGGAGACTTTATGAAAGGATGAAAGTGGAAGATGGGTGACTTTAGGTAAGGATAAAAGTGGTGGATCAGTGACTTTAAGTTAGTATTACAGTGGTGGATGAGCGACTTTATGTAAGGATGAAAGTAGTGGATGGATGACTATATGTAAGGATGAAAGTGGTGGATGGGTGACTATATGTAAAGATGAAAATGATGGATGGGTGACCTTAGGTAATATTGAAAGTGGTTAATGGGTGTTTTTAAGTTAAGATGAAAGTGGTGGATGGGAGACTTTATGAAAGGATGAAAGTGGAAAATGGGTGACTTTAAGCTAGGATGACAGTGGCAGATAAGGGACTTTATGTAAGGATGAAAGTGGTCAATGAATACCTTTATGTAAGGATGAAAGTGGTACAAGGGTGACCGTAGGTAAGGATGAAAGTGGTGGGTGGATAACTTTATGTAAGGATGAAAGTGTTGGATGGGAGACTTTATGGAAGGATGAAAAGTGGTGGATGGGTGACTATGTAAGAATGAAAGTTGTGGATGGGTGACTTAAGGAATAATGAAAGTGGTGGATGGGTGACTTTATGTAAGGATGAAAGTGGTGGATTGGGAGAATTTATATAAGATTGGGTGACTTTCTGTAAGGAAGAAAGTGGTGGATGGGAGACTTTATGTAAGAATGACAGAGGTGGATGGGTGACTTTATGTAAGGATGACAGTGGTGGATGGGTAACTTTATGTAAGGATGACAGTGGTGGGTGGGTGACTTTATGTAAGGATGTAAGTGGTGGATAGGTGACTTTAGGTAAGGATGAAAGTGGTGGGTGGGTGACTTTATGTAAGGATGAAAGTAGTTGATGGGAGACTATATGTAAGGAAGAAAAGTGGTGGGATGGATGACTCTATGTAAGGATGAAAGTGGTGGATGGGTGACCATAGGTAAGGATGAACATGGTGGGTGGATAACTTTATGTAAGGATGAAAGTGGTGGATTGGAGACTTTAGGTACAAATGAAAGTGGTGGATGGGTGACTTTGTGTAAGGATGAAAGTGGTGGATGGGTGACAGAAGGGAAGAATGAAAGTTGTGGATGGGTGACTTTATATAAGGATGAAAGTGGTGGATGGGTGATTTTATGTAAGGATAAAAGTGGTGGATGGGTGACTTAAGGTTAGAATGAAAGTGGTTGATGGGTGACTTTAAGTAAGGATGAAAGTGGTGGATGGGTGACTTTATGTAAGGATGAAAGTGGTGGATTGGAGACTTTAGGCACAAATGAAAGTGGTGGATGGGTGACTTTGTGTGAGGATGAAAGTGGTGGATGGGTGACAGAAGGGAAGAATGAAAGTTGTGGATGGGTGACTTTATGTAAGGATGAAAGTGCAGGATGGGTGATTTTATGTAAGGATGAAAGTGGTGGATGGGTGACTTAAGGTAAGGATGAAAGTGGTGGATGGGTGACTTTAGGTAAGGATGAAAGTGGTGGATGGGTGACTGCAGGGAAGGAAGAAAGTGGTGGATTGGAGACTTTATGTAAGGATGGAAGTGGTAGATGAACGACAATGAGAGAGATGAATGACAATGAGATGCAAGGTTGTATATCACTCATCACAGAGATTGTAGCTAGGCAAGGATTCAAACTCACAACAATGCAGGAGTAAAAAATCTTCAATAATACAAATTAACACTTTTGCGACATTTTTTTAAGAAAAACTGATCAAATTAAAATGTATTTCATAATTGCTTTCAAAAACGTCCAATGATCTGCCAAAAAGGATGCTAGTAATGAATTTACCAGAGTTAATATCCCTTTGTAACATAGAGAGCTGTTGAGCTAAAATTAATAAAAACTGTGTCACTTTAAATTCTGACATTTTGGAATAAGAACTATATGTTGGGTGATATTATTGGAGGAAGATAATATAAATGACTCGGGAGAAGAACCATCAGCTTTCAGCAAGTAACCTGCAAGCCTTCTCACACAAAGATTTTACACCCAAGCTGAGCTGCGCACACAAAAGCTGATTCAAGTGGGAAAGTTAAAAGTTACTTTTGGAGATTGGTTAACTGTTAAGGACCCAGGGAAGAATGATTAGACTAACTTATCATCTGTTAGCCCTTGATAACATAAACATGATGCTAAATTTAGATAGATGGTCTGGAGTGAAAATTTATCAAAATTGCAGAGCGTCCCTTTAAGACAGAATTCCCTTTTAGTTTTATATAATCAGCTCTGTCTCAAAACCATCAAATTGTGATTCACTGTACATACAGTTTAATTATGAATGTACTTTTTTAAAATACTCAAATATAATTAAATCATGATTTAATGATTCAACTTGAATTTAAAAATTTAAACAGAATTTTTTTTTAATTATAAAAAAACATTTACTAATTGTTAGCTGCTTGTGTGAAAGTAAAAATGTAAGGAAAGTGGACCAGCCCGACATTTCCACACATCTTACAACCCTCTGAACAGCGAGACGACAAGATAAAAAATGTGTCAACAAATTAAGGTTAAAAACCATATCACTTTCACAGAATAAGAAAGATAACTCTTATGAATACCAGTACTCACAGGTTCCTGAATACCAGAGTTGTCTTTCCCCAGTGACTCTCCTTCTTTCCAGCCCATTTTCAGCAGTAACTTGTGCCCTATATTTCCAGATGGTAGTGGTCTGCAGAGAAAGACGTGCATATTATATTTATACAGATCACTATAAATCATTTATATCACTGTCAACATAACTATCAATATCTGAACAAAGTAGAACCAATAATTGGAAACATATTGTTCATAAACACCAAGGACTTATATATAGAAGGATAAGAAACTTGAATCTCTCTACTAAATGTCTATAAAATAACATGCGAAGAAGCAATAATTTGCCAAATTAATCATTCGAATTTCACAGGCAACTGATTCTTGTACATAAAATGTACGGTGTATAATTATAATCTTAGATGTTTTGTATTGTTTTAAACATGCAAAATGATCTTGAATTTAAAATATTGCAGTTTAAAGTAAATTTTAAGTACTTTCCATGATTTTTTAGTTTCAGTATATAGATTCTGTAATCATAAAACTTTATTTTTTAAATACTTCAACAAATATAAGCACAATTTTATTGGAATGGTCTTGTTTTGTAGAGAATTCCATTGTGCAAAGAAAGAATTTGTATTTCTAAAATGAAAACGAGATTTCGCACAAAATTCCATCATTAATGATTGTGTCAGTTGCTTTTGGTATTAATCTGGTAATTAATTGGTTATTCAGAACAACACTAGTCACCAATAAGTGACAAATTCCCAGTAAGTGTTCTGTTAATGTACCGGTAAATATAACTTAAAATAAAGTCCAAAAGGGGAGATAATTATTTCATCATTTCAGATGTTCCAGAAGTTGTGTTGGATTCCCTTCAGACATTGTTTCGAAGGTACGCTTCTGATGAGCAAAAATAACAAAAACTTAAGCACAAAAGGGGAAATTATTCTGTCATTATTCAAGATAGATTTACAACAGAGTTATGATTCTTCCACTCTGCACTTCCACACATTACCCTCTATCAGTTCCAAGTTTTGTTTGATCACTTAAGTACAATGTTATGGTTCAGAAAAGGATTTGGATGCATGCACAAAGGGACAGACAGGACAGCAGCTTTATGCTCGCCATTAAGGTAGCATGAAAATAAATATGCACATCTTTACATTAATAATGAACAATAACTGGCAGCTTCAGAAGATTCCTTGGGAAAGTGTATATAGAAGGCAGCAACACAAGACAGAGTTCAATTAAATGTATGAAGGGCAAAATCTTTTGAAGGCAAATGAACCAAAACGGGGAGTCACTTGCCAAGTTCATTAACACATTTTTATCCAATCTTTACTGACCAACAAAGAAACCCAAATCAAATCTGCTTTGTTCATTTACTAAACATTGTCATTTGATTGGTCGGTTGATGAGAGCGTTGACATTTAGTAAATATCAATATGCCTAAATAGAAGAGCACCAGAACAGAAAGAAGTGTAGAATTACGGAGCTCATAATGCATGATAGATAAGTAAGATACATACTTGTGTACAGATGCTGGATTCTCTTGTTTCACATGCTGAGTGTCACTACCCACTGCCTTCCTCCTTTCTGCAGCCTTGTCAGTATAGTTTGGATTGTTAAATACTTCTTTATTGTCCTCATATGCAGCATTCTACGAACAGAAAAACAGGGTGTTATTTTTTTATCTTAATGTTTATCAAATTCTCTAAAGATTGTTTGAATATTTACAATCATTATTATGTTATTGAGACAGACTAACAGACGATTAGATACCCTAACCCACTCTTTCATGGGATCCTGAAAGATTAACCAAAACTTGAGCACACCAATGTCTGCAAGTAACTGATAACTTTCCCACTTGAATCAGTGGTGAGAGACAAAATGCAATGTTTTATATAATATCAATCATCATGGAGACTGTGGCCAGTTTAGGATTCAAACTCACAACCCCAGGATAAATAGTAAGACGTGCTACTGAGAGGGCCCTTAATTCTCTAAGTAATGCAAGACTAAAACAATTTTTAAGTAATGTCAGAATAGGATCATTGGACCTCATGCATGTCATAATAGACAAATATTGTGTACTAGATATATAATTTGAAACTTTGATATCATGGTTCTAGATTTATTCTCCATTTATTGATGTTTTTATTTATAACTGTATGCACGTTTGCTGCCTTTAAACATGGGCAATGAGTTTGGATGTTCCATGCTGCTTGTTTCATGTAAACCTTGTGTAACGCCTGTCCCTCTACACCCCTCCTCCACCCCACACACACCAATTAATTCATTATTCTGTTTGTGTTCTCATTATACTAAATTATTCCCTTTAGCTTCGTAAGAACTGTATTAAAATCAAATACAACAAAGCAGGGTGATTCCACACCTGACCAAAACTCTAAGTGCAATAAAATAAACATTCAAGGTACTTTGAGGATACACTTGTGTGTTATGATTATATCTTTCATTTGTGAGTGAGTGTGCCGGTCCCAATTAGGTCAGTCGGAAGTGCAACTGACTATAAATCCAGGGTCATGAGTTGGAAACCCTGCCCGGCAACAGTTTCCGTGATGATTTATTTACAACATTGTGTCTCATTATCTTTTGTCTTTCACCACTGATTCGGGTGGGAAAGTTATCAGTTACTTGCAGAGGTGGGGTGTGCTCGAGTACTGAATAACCTTTCCGGATTCCAGGGGTCCATTTCAAGTCTTTAAGATTTTCATACTTACAAATTGTGACACCTAGGAACGAATCATTTGCGCAGTATGGTTGCATTTTTTAAAAAGAATACTATTTACAAGGCTTATGAAAGTTCATAAAATGGTGAAAGCGAAACACTAAATAAATTTCCCGATTTTCTTTCATAAATTCAAAATTCACACCAAGAAATTCGTAAACTTACGAATGTTAGTGGAACAGGTCCCAGGAAACAGTGGTTAGGTTAACTGATCGTCTGTTAGTCCTCGATGGCATAAAAATTATGCTAAATATTCAATCAATTAAGCAATCATTAGTGAGCGAGGACTCGGTCCTTTATCTGGGATTGGGTCACTTGTGAAGGGTGTGATATCTTTTGAATTGATGGCTTTAGAGTCACTGCTTGAGTAGAGCAACGTGGCAGTACATGTACAAACCGTAATCCATTCAAGTACACCAAAAATGCATTTCAACTGTGTTCCTTTTGCGTGTCAAACATGTTTGTTTTGCGTTTAAAATGCATTTTAGTTTCGTTAATGGTTTGCATTTTTTTTATAATAAACGTTAGAGAAAATACGAAAATGCAGTTCAAAACGATACTGAACGCATTTTAGCCTGCGTTTGCGTTCTAATCATTTAGCGTGTATCGTTTACCGTGTATCTTTTACCATTTAACGTTAACACAACATGATCACCAATCGCATCATCTCTGGTTGTCCAATTGTAACACCTCAGTAAAATAAATAGTAAGAACTAGATATTTAAAGAAATCGCCGGGTTTTATATGATAATATATTAATTAAATAAATTAAAATAATATTGAATAAAATCTTTCTGAAATATTCTAACTAAGCCACCTTATATTAGATATGGTCTACCATATAGTTGATGATTTGTAGCATGACAGCAGATGAATATGTTTCATAAAACTCAATCATTGAAATTTAATACACATGGTACGGGGCATGTCAATTACATCAGATAAACACTTTATGGTCACGTAATCATTAGATTGGCCAAACATTGCCAGACTGGTTTACACCAACGTTAATATTACGGTATCGAAAAAGTACATAGTAAATAAATGTGTTTTTTATATCTGAAGTGATGTATAATCTGCTATTATGCAAGAAACAGAGTATAGACGCCTCAGCAAGTATTTATTTTATTTACAGGAATAATGCATTATTTACAGGTATTTTTCCAATTTTAATTCCAGTTATGAATTTCTATAGATTGTCATGTTAAACAATTATAACAATTCATTATACAAAATAATTTATATAAATATATTTACAAATACACATGCCTTAATTTATGTAGCGAACGCACACACTTTATGTCTATAACTTTATTTTTGACCTTGTGACAATGTGCAATGTCAGCACTCTGAAAGTTTCTTGCGTCATTTAACGTAGCATTCTATTTCACTAGGCATGTCTTTATCTAATGATACTAGGAGATCTATTTTGAAAGTGTTCGTGAGATTAATATTTGATTTATATATTTAATTTATATATTTATTTTCTTGATTTGTTTGAAAGTTGTGTTTTTAGTTGCACATTCAATGTATACAAGATCTTGATCTAACTTTCCTATTTTGGGCCTTATTTTTACTCTATCTACAATTGACGGGGCATTTTTTATATTAAGACAAATCTTTATCTTTAGAGGTTTGTTTGTTTGCTATCCGAGTAAGTATATCATTTATACCAAAATGTAACTGATTCTGGGTTGCACTATTAATGGTACAGGCAATCCATGTTGATGTCACCACCTTTAAATATTGAAGATTTTGAGTTTCTCTTATTCTGGGATTGAAGACCACAGCAATGTCTAGTGGCACAGCATCCACCTCGCATGTTGAAGGTCATAAATTTAATACATAATTTACTGTTACACTGATACATAATTTACTGTTTAACTGATACATAATTTAATGTTGAACTGATATATACTTTTCTGTTGAACTGATACATAATTTACTGTTGCACTAATACATAATTTACTGTTAAACTGATACATAATTTAATGTTGAACTGATATATACTTTTCTGTTGAACTGATACATAATTTACTGTTGAACTGATACATAATTTATTGTTGCACTAATACATAATTTACTATTTAACTGGTACATAATTTATGTTTTTCCTCCATATATTGTGTTCACAAAATCGTTCTGAAACAAACACATTCAACAAAAATAAATAGTAAGTGAACATAAGTATTATTGGATTCTTTGCGTTCTTCCTACACCCCACATGCCTTTTGGGGCAATCAAGAGAAGCATGTTTAAGGTATACAACTTTAAATACTTTAAAATCAGTGAAAAATAAAGTAATATATATAATACAAACTTTCAGGCCATATTTCTTCTTTATCTGTGACAGCTGCAACCTTTGCTGTTTTTTCCTCTCTTCCTTTGATACATACTTAATCTCTGAAAAATGAAACAAATCATACTCTTCTTAGCAAAACCTGTAAGAAGTTATCACTTATTTCATTAATTCATATTTGAAATAAATATTTATTAATATAATGGTAGTCTACATGACTTTTGCCAATTTCAATATTGGCAAAAAAACTTCTTTTTTTCTTTACTATGTAATTATACCCACTGAGCCCATATTGCTTTAATGTCTCCTTTCAGGACATCTATTTAAACACGAGAAAATTTTATAATGAAAAGAAATTCCGTAGAGTTGACCTTCACACCCAGGTCAGCATAAAATAGATTTCCTACTTAAAATTTTAACGTATTTTTTGACGTATCAAATAAGTCACGATTTCGTTTTGATTTCAATTTGTTCTGTGGCACTGGTTATATATTGTTGGAATGGTTTCACCTTGGAAAGAGTCTATAATTATGACGAGATGAAGGTCACCAAGCTATCAAATATTGTTTCAATTTCATCACCACAATTAAAATATTATTTTTTGTAATGTTATAGCAGATCTAAAATACTAAATGATTCATATAAACATGACTGCAGTGGCAGTGGTCTAGTGTTTGAGCATCCGCCTCACATGCGGAAGGTTGTGGACTCGATCCATGGCAGGATCATACCAAAAACTTGAAAAATGGTTCTAGAGGCTTCCTCACTTGTGGCACAGCATTAAAAGGATAGTTCTGGGCATATTCGGTATGGTGTCAATACAATGTGACTGTGTATCATACCGCGTGTTTGCAGCATGATACTCCAGTGTGGCAGGTGCTTCGAATACTATCTCAAGTAAATACCTTCGCGATAAAACAAAAAAATTGTTCTAAGTGTTGCTGAAAACCATACACGAACATATGTAACGTTATAAATGATAATAAGCTTCTTGTTTTATATACCATTAGTGCTATTTCATGCCTTTAATGATCAAAGAGATGGATGTGAAGAAATATCCAGCAGATCAAAACACTATGGCCAGCAGCCAATGTTAAAATCATGCCTTGTTATAAGCTAACATATCCAGTTAAAGTTGTAAACTTTAGTTTCCTCAATGCTAACAACCTGTGTTTCTGGGTTGGGATTGGGAAAAAACAGTGCAATTGAGGGGAAATTGGGAATTTTTTGAAGGCTTTAGCAAACTCAAAAAAAACCTCTAATTCTCATTTGTAAATTTTTTCATTTTGGGAATTTTTTTGTGTGTCTCAATTGGGAAAAAAACATCATTTTTGAATTGGGAAGCCACTGAATTTCAGCCTCTGTTTAATAAGGTTAAAACACCCTCTAACATATCATCACTGTACATGTATTCTTTCTTGAAATTAAAAAGTCGGTAAATAACCTCCCTTTACATTGAAGTAAGATGGCTTTCACCAGAATGAAAGTTAGTATGCTTTATTTAATCACCGATTCCATTTGTTACGAACCCAAATTCAATTTCAGACTGCGTCTTCAAAGTGTCATACCATATCTAGGCACACATCCAGATTTAAATATATTTCGCGTGTATGTTTAATGACTAAACTTTGTTTTTCAGTATACTTACCGAACTGAGGTTGTTGAGCCCTGTAATTTGCCATAACAATGCCCGGTTCACAGTCGTCACAAGTGTCGGAGCCCAGATGGATGTGACACAACAGTTTGGTGTTGCCAACTTGTACAATATCTTTATGGATTATGGCAGCTGCCTGGCTTATTTTCTTTTGCTAGAATAAAGTTAATTAACCATAGAGAGGCAAGACACTGAAAAAATGACCAACCTTTTAGATGTAACACTATGAAAAACTGTAAATGTATGATTTTGACTGAAGAATTCCATGCCATACTATCTGATATCAAATTTTGAACATTTCAAAAACCTGCAATGATTTTTTTGTTATATAACAACTGTGAAAGTTTTCATATAATCTAATAAAAATTGCAGCAGTTCAAGTGTATACAATGTAAAAATGAATAGACAAACTAACAGGCCATTGAGAGTTCTGCCCTAGACTTCTGCACATCACTCTTGCCGGACAGGGCTATCTTTCTACTTCTAAAATCATAGTTTACAAATAAGGATATACAAAAATACAAAATAACTGATATATCAACTTCATAGTTGTCAGAAAAGAATTAAAATTATTCGATTATAATTATGACAACAGAACAGTCAAAGTTGATGGACATATTTCATGTCAGAACTCAATGCCTCTCTCATTAAAATACTTAAACAATGCAAAAACATTAAATTTAAGCTAAACTCAATGGTTCTAATAAATATTTTCCTATTTTTTCTATTAACATCTTGATACAATTGTGTTTCCTTTTTTGTCCTTTTAATACTAGTTACTCTTTCTTTTTATCAAATCATTCCCGCCCATTACCAGTCTCTGCGATGATTGATATATAACATTGCATCTCTCACTGCTGATTCAAATGGGAAAGTTATCAGTCACTTGCAGAAATGGTTGTGCTCCAGTACTGTTTAACCTTGCAAGTTCCCAGGAAAGAATTATTAGGTTTACTAATCATCTATTATACATAAAATGATGCTAAATATTCAAACAAACAAAACAAATAACAAAAGCAGCTTTTTGTAGACTTTGGAAAATTAAAGGCAGGATAAATGTAAAGAGAATGCCACTATTAATAAACTTGTGGTACATTTCAGTATAAGTTTTGTTTCCTTCAATTACTGCATCTGGGTTCAAAATTTGAGACAAAAATGGGGTGGTAGTGTAGCGGATAGTGTGTCTGCCAATAATGCCTGAGATTGCAGGTGTGATCCCAATGTGCTTCAATGCCTTTCAAAAAAAGCAAAGTACTGTTACTTCCCGGAAAGAGGAATTGAGAGCGGTTCATATAAGCTCTGAGCTTGCTTCGCAATCAAGCTAAAATAAATTAGTATAAACTACAAGATGAAAAGCATAATAAGAAGCCAGGATATTAATATTACCTGAGATATCCTTATGCTATTTACAAAAGTACCATTCTGGCTGCCCTTGTCCGTGATCTCGTACAATCTGTTGGTCTCATTATAATGGATTTCTGCATGCAACTGAAAAGTAGCACTGAATGTAATATAATTCATTTTACATTTTATGTAATAAAAAGATTTTTGTTTTAATTACTTTTCTATCTATTTTTCAGTTTCAACAATTTATCTAGTATTGTTTAGTTTTAAAACAGCAGTTTCAGTTTAATTTTAAAATTGATCATCAGAAATAATAAGATGGAAGTAGAAATTTTCAATAATAATTGAATTGTGATATGCTTAACAATTAACATTTATCTTATAGTTTTTATTCAGACAGTTCAGTTTACACTATTTTTTACATAGACTATGAAAATGACAGTATTATTCAATCAGTTGAATGTGGCTAGTATAGGATGAGGAGGAGAAGAACTTTTTACAACTTCGACAAATCACACGGAGTCTTCCTGGTTACCAGAACTATGTTAATACTGATAAAGGTTCTTGCTCAGAGACACAACACATGGCCATGTTGTTAGATTGAACCCACAATGTGCATATCCTAATATGTCACTACCTCTTCACTCATAGTTTTATGCAAGAATAAAATATAACTCCATAGCAGCTGCCATACCACAATGGTGGTCTACGGGTAGGGCATCCACCTCGCATGCGGATGCTCATGGGTTCAATCCCCAGTCAGGTCATATTGAAGACTTGAAAAATGGTACTAGAAGCTTCCTCGCTTGGCACTCAGCATTTAGAAGATAGTTCTAGGTGGTTGGCCCAATGTCGGTATAATGTGACTAGGTGGGGTATCATACCATATGTCTGAGGCATGTTACTCCAGTGTGGCAGCGCTTACAATACTGTCTCAAGTAAACACCATTGCGATATAACTGAAGAAATTGTTGAAAAAAACACCATACATCAATCCACTGCTGCCTGGACTTAGTATTTTGATGCTCCAACAAGCCTATTGATATGTACATAAATACCGGCTTCCCACCTTGCTTATGTTGATGTCTTGTATATAAATATCATGGTTCATCTCTTTGTCTCGGCCTATCGTTGCTCCGGCACATGTTACTATAAATAGCATTCCAACATTGATACAATCCGACTCAGATACGATCATACGAATGCAAGGAGGCCAGGTTCCGGCAACCTCTGGAAGACCATGAACAAAATATTAATGTACATGTACATAGTTAAATCATTTACTTGTATCTTTATTACAATCAATAACAAATGAATAAATTATATAAAATATCACAACTGCACTCAGCCTTGGGCTTACTTTGCAATGAGGCTAATATTAATTAGTATAAACTGAACAAACAAGTCCTAGGCAATTTCTTTATATTTCATTGTTTTACCAGAAGGAAGTAAACCTCATATGCCAATCTGACTAAAGTACACTATCATCCTAAATGTAGGATCTGATGACAAGCTATTGAAATTCTTCTTCTAGACTCAACTAGATTTCCAATATCGCTATTTTAAGCCATTTTTATTTCAACAAATTAGAGTACTTGTTTCAACAACCGTTCTGCATAACCTTTAATGTAGGTGTGGATTTGGCAATAGTGATATTCGTATGTTGGTGTTTAAATAAAAAAAGTCATAGTACTGTCCCTGATTTCTAAAATTTGTGAAAATTATTTACATGTATCAAAAAACATAAATGCAGCCATTATGGAATTTTCGTCGTAACAAATATAAATGTGCGAAAATTGCACATGATAATTGGAATCCCAGCTAAATATAGATTTTTCTTTGGTTATTTTCGCTTTCAACACCTTGAAAGAAAGCCTTTGATTGGCTGGCAGACATGTCCTTTGAACGTGACCTTCTATGTGTTGTTGTCAGATTCCATAGCAAAGGGTTCTTGAGGATATGATTTTAATGAGATTGCCTCATATGCTTGACAGAGCTCCAGATAACTTAATGGTTTCAGGGACTTTAATTTTCTCAATATCAGAATGGATGAGTGAAAATACAAAACTAAATGAAGTCATGAGTATTTAACTCATTAGAATGAGAATGGATTAGTAAAAGTGTCAACAAGAAATGTAGTAGTAACATTTTCTAAATATTTGTATTAAAAATTATTTGTTCCTTCACTACTTCATAATAGTTTTGATTTTATATTAATGGTAAACAAAACACTTTATTTTTGCTACAAGTTTCCAGCTGACCTGGTCTTATTGCAGCTACATGAAATACACCATTCTTAATATTATCTCATGAATATGCATATCTACACCAGAACGAGGTTAGGAGCACGTCCTATCTTACAGCAACACTAGCATACATAGAGTTTACATGGCCATCTCGGATGATACTCGAGAAATAAGTCTGATTACATCTGTTAATTTAAATTTGTTGACAGTTTAAATCAATGTAAAGGTCAAAATACAATATTTAATTATTGATTTAAGTAGTTCATAATTTGAAAATTAAGTTTTTATATCATTCAGCAAGTTGTTTTCTATACTGGTTAAACCGTGTTTAATGATCTAATAACTGAATGTATTTACAAATTCTCAGGGGTGTAGGGAATGAAGGAAAGGGTCTGCTGTAAATCAATTCATTCACATCTGACCTGTGTAAACATTCCTGAAGATTAAGGCTAATTAACACCTCTCTTTGAAAGTGATTTAGAAGGGATACAAACCATCTGTATAATGTCAGGTTCCATGAATATTTGTGCCTTACCATGTGTAGTCATATAAGTATCCATTGTCTAGAACACAACAGAACAGTTAACAACTTTATTTTTGTTCAAATCCTTCTATTCTTTTTTTTATAAAACAAAAATAATATGGGGGGAGGGGGGGGGGGGAGAGGATATGACATAATAGGGGGTGTAACAGATCAAAGAGAAATAATGGAAAAAAACATATAAAATAAAGGCAATTAACGTTTTATTTACTCACTATACATGTTTGAACTCATCTTAATACAAGTATGTCTCAAAACAATGTCTATATTTAAATAAAGCTTATAATTTACTTTACATATCAGTTGTACAGACAGAAGCAGAGTAGACCCAACTGTTTTGGAAGCTGATTGTTAGTGTATGTAGTCATATAGTGGGAGTAATACATTTTCCAGATTGTCAATTGCAGTCCTGCAAATATATACTTTACAGGTGAACCAATTTATGGGGACTATATTTCTGCTTTTTTGTGTCTCTGTCATCATGCTTTCCATGTTTTCTCTATGTTCTCCAGCATATCAATATACTTTTGATTGGATTGGATTTTTCTGGTTTACAGTGCTGGTTTTAACATCTGGTTTACAGTGATGGTTTTATCTTCTGGTTTACAGTGCTGGATTTATTCATACAGTCCATTCCTACCCTATAATGAAAGATACAAATATTATTCAATATTCTAAAGTATTGACAATAAATTGTATATATATAATACTATGTTCACATATCTATAACATTATGTTTATAAGGCGTAATACGGTAACACAAATTGTTTCACTTCTCTTTCTTTATATAACAATGTGTTGTTACATGCTGCTGTTTATGCATATATTAAAGAAAAAATAGATGTTTTTAAAGTTTGTATTTATTTCAAATAAAAAACAAACAATAATAAGATACTTAAAATTCATAACAATAATAGATAGATATGTAAACATGATAACTTACATTGTAGTCCTCCATCTCGCCTTATTTTGCTTTATACAATTTTTTTATTACACAGGTCCCTTAATAATGTTATGAAAATCAAGGGAAGACTGTCCAGGTCTCAAAATTGTTATTAAGCACTAAAATCATTACAACACCATATTTGCCTTTTTTCTGTAGCTGGAATGTTGCCAAGTCAGCCTGATTCATATCAATCCATTTTCACTATATTACATTAATTTAAGCATCTACACAACCATCATGTCACTGGAATAGGTTCTCTGCCCACTATTAACAGATCTATAAAAACGAGAACCAGTAAACTTACAAGGGGTTATCAAGAAGTTTGTGGACATACATCATTAATTTGTCTTTTATGCACCCACATACAGAATCTAGAAATTACACGACTTCCATATTATCACATAGCAGTGAAGTTTCATGACCTTAAAAGCAGTGAAATATTAAAGCTAGTGCCCAAATTAAAAAAAAAATACAAAGGAAAAACAAATAGTTATGTTAACTAGATGTAATATCAGTAAAACTGCAAAAACTTCAAAGCTTAAATAAACATATACATGTAAAAAATCTGCTATTTTGCCTTTTTACGCTATTAATTGTTTCAAAGGCATTTTGTTTCAGTAAATACCTGCTGTCTAAACATCATTACCATAACTTACCACAATATGACCTGCCAAAGTTTATTTTTACCCAATATGTGACGGTAACATTTTGTTATGGCAACAACAAGACTGACAAGGCTGTTTAAAACTTGAAAAAGAACACAAACGCTTAAGATTTTTACCAGCCTCTTCCGGCTTATCTGCGATCATCTCTCTTCCATCTTCTTCTTCTGTCCAATCACTACTAGAAGATTCTGATGAAAACCATGAAGAGTCGCTGTCAGTTAACTTCTCTGATTCACTATCGGTTAACTCCCCAGATTCATTATTAGTTAACTCTCCTGATTCAACATCACTTTCTGATGAACTAATTGAAACACAATCAAAGTCATGACCAAATTCATTCTGTGTTTTCAAACTTTTATTTGCACCTCTAGTATCTTCACACCCATCCAAATGTTTATCATTTCTTTTTCTGAATTCTGAATGTGATCCTAATTGATTATGGTCATTGTCTCTAGAATTCCTAGATTTTCTTTTATCACTCTCATCATATTTTCCTCTATTATTCCTGTGATGTTCATTAAAGTCTCTATTCCATTTCAATTCTTCAATTTCAGAACTACTTGCATTCTTCAACTTATTTTTAAAATCTCTATCTGAATCCATATCACCACTAGTTGTGGTGTCATTTCTAACCCCTCTTTTTAATGCATTCAATATTTCATTAACAGTATCAGAAGTGCAGTTAAGATTATGTGTCATTATTTCGTCACCTTTTGGCCTTTTTAATACTTTCTTAGTGTGTTTCTCTCCCTCCATGCTTCCAGATTTAACATCACAATTACCAATATCAATGTCATCACTATCCTTTCTCTTTCTTTTTAGTTTTATGTTTTTTAATCTGTATTGTTTTTTATACTCATTATAATCAACAAAGTTATTTTTTGACCGGTTCGGGCTATCACTTCCAGACCTACTTCTTGACCGTGAATTATAATTTTTTCTAGTCCTTCTTCTTGACCTGTAAGGAGATCTTTTAGGTATACTTTTTGATCTTGACCTACTTTGAAGTCTACTATTTGATCTATTTTTGGAAACACTTCTTGATATTGACCTATTTTTAGACCAGCTTTTACTCCTCGATCTACTCATTGACATTGACCTTTTTTTCGAACTTCTTGACCTTGACCTGTTCATCGACCTAATTCTTGATCGTGATCTGCTTTTTGATACAGATTTTTTAAATGTTCTACTTCTTGACATGAAAAGACTTCTACTTTTTGATCTGTGATGAATTGGACTTTTTGATAATGATCTGTTTGAAGTTCTGCTATTTGATCTATATGAATTCTTTTTTCTGGACAACCTCCTACTCATATTTCTCTTTGTTGATCTACTTCTTGATAAAGCAGGTGTTAACTTCTTATCACCGCTTTCATTGCCATATCTGTTCTTTCTCTTTTCTTTATTTTTCTTTTTTTTCTGACTCTTCTGTCTTTCCTCATCAGTTTCCATGTTATGCGTTTGATACTTATTCTTTCTTATTTCATGTTTTTCTCTCTGCATTTTTCTTCTTTCTTGTCTTATCTGCTCAGCCTGTCTTCTCTCTTTTCTATTTTTGTAGATCTGGAAAATAATGCAACAGTCATACAAAATGCCTTAACATCATTACCTAAAGCATGTTTTCTGGCATTTTTCATTTCTGATGAAATCTTCAATTCCTCAAAAGCAGTCGTAATCCCGTTCACATTCTGCTTGGTCCTGTTACCCTAAAGAAAAATGGAAAAAATTAATCCTATCAAATAGGAACAAACAAACATTGGTACTTATGCTTTACTGTACTAAGCATATCAACCTGTATTGGACCAAACAATGTTAGAATAAGCATACATCATACAAATGTATACTATCACATAGAATTTGTTATTATAAATAGGCTCAGACCCAACTAAGCATGTGGTAATGTTTCTGGTCAACATGACCATCTTGTCCTCCTTGTCCAAAAACTAGGCTAAACATCACATCCTTCGTTAACACAAAATAAAAGAAGATTTTTCTGTGAAGATTCTATTTTCAATTTGTACAATCTTGGTAGAAAGTAAAAGCAGATGAATATCAAGGATTTTTTTTTGTCTATCTTTGTGACAATAATTGCATGACTCTTTGTCATGAAGTTTAGCAGAGATACCTATACATTAATTTGCCAAATCTTTCAAAATGGGATATCTGATATGTTGCCAAAGTTGGGCCTGGGTTAATTGTTGTCACCATTTGTATCTTGGTAATAGTCTTGATCATCTGAAAGACAAACAAAGGTACTTTGAACTCACTAATTTTCCTGGGGTACTAATTTTTGTTGATTCATGGGGCGACTCGACAACGAATTTAAATACCAACGAATATCAACGAAATGATCGTGCATAAAATTTTGTTACTTCTGAACTGCATAGCATTTATCTGTACCTAAAATGTAGACCTACCTTTCTTAGCTAGAACTACATGTTACCTGATAGTTCCTATTTGTGTGCGCATTTAGCTATTAGATCTAATGAAAGTTAAATTTAAATTCGAAATCTTTAATTTAGTGTACTGATTAGGTTAAAATACGGTAACTGTATTAATATTCCATCCATTCATTACATAAAATATGCATGTCACTATCAGAGGTCATGTGTTTACTTGTGTGTATTTTATTTTGATCAATACTGAAAGCGCTAAAATAGATGGTTTCCTAGAAGAATGTGTCAATTACAACAGCAGATGACCCATTTTATGTCAGCGTCCCGACGTATTTCTCCAACATTGTTTCAAGTTGCTGTTTTTAAAACAGAAAATATGCATGCGAATAAATACGATTAAGATTTCTAGTGTTGAATGAAAAAGTAGCCCAGGTAGCCTATTAGGCTAATATGTTTTTTTGTTTTTTTTTGTTGACGAGGAATAAATATTTCTAACAAGTGAATTTGCATTGGTGTAGACCTACTTACACCTTCAACTAATGACACGTCCTTTCCAAATCAATTGTTGTCTTCATAACAATTTGATCAAACTATAAAGAGCCAGCTTACTGACACCTCTCCCCAGGTTTACCCGTTGTTGCAAGGAGTAATTATTACCGCGTGTGCAGGTGCAGGCAGTGATTTAATACTGGTACAGTTCAGTTATTAAAACGCGTTATGTAATAGAAATACTCAAATTTAAAGGTTGCACTTATACTTTTTTTTCTTTCTAAAATTCGTTTTCAATGAAATTTAGTTGCCATGAATATGTCCTTGAACCAAAAACAAACAAAATTAATACCAATTTAATGATTTCACAGTAAGTTAGTTTGAAAGTACATAGATTTATTAAGAATCATTCTATCCAAATCACGCCTGGAATCATCCTTATAAACTCTTACAGGCAAGGAAATGGGGACAGGAGCTAAATCAGATTTTCACAGCTTTTCAACTTCTAGACAAACTACAACCCAGTACTTTTTATAGCCAAGTTCAAGTTTAGTAATAATCCCCAACAGTACACAATATAACATATACCCTGGATATCTGAACCTTTGGTTAAAAATTATCCCAATATACATTTCATATAATACAAATACTGTTCCTAACAAAGTAAATTAAAATACAAGTAATTCCTTACCAGGCTGATCAGCGAGTAGTGAACTATTGACTAAGAATAAATTGTAGCAGATTTTCTAAGAGTTGTTGTCGTTTTGGTTGTCTGAAGAAAAGTGCCTAGATGGTTTGTTTGACGGGAATTAGAAATTGTTAATTAACCCATCATGCAACAAAATCACTCACTCACTCATTCGTTCAATAACTTCATGCAGTACATGTACATACATGTATATATGCTGATACACTTAAATCACAACACAAAGAAATGAAACAGACTAGAATAATTTATATATGTCAGAGTGCTTGTAACCAGGAGGTTCGCAACTATAATTACAATACACAATGTTACGATAATTAAGCCTATCATTGGATACCCACTTGTAATCCATTTCGATACTCTTCATTTATCACCCGTTGGATACTCCACTTCGTCTAGCTTTGCGCCATTTCTACCAAGCCACAATACAACTATATGATTGGTTCCTTCACGAAGGAAAGGCTATCCATTCGCAAAGCTAGTTTCATGCAAATGCCGTTTTGATTATACGTTTACATCAACTGTATTTTGTTCTGTTCTGTTCAAATAAAACAATGCAGAGCTAGCGTAATTTCCCACGGGTGATGGATGGAGAGTATTGGAATTGACACCTATGGGTATCCGACGATCAATTAAGCCCTGGTCACACACGTACCATGTACTGAATATATTACCTCATGCTTCGGATCTTTCTCTTTCTTCTTCTTCTTCTTCTTATCGGACGCTACTTTCGGTTTCACTGGTGAACGGCGCTGTTGAAACTGGACACCTTGGAAAGTTGTATTTTGGGTTGTTGTCTATAATAAACAAAAACTGGTTGATACATACATGTAGATGTGCAAGAAAACTACATCAATTACAGGGTTTGGTACACTAAATAGATTTTGAGTATTCACAGTCCCATTACAAAAGCTTACATGTGACCTTTGGTTCAGGTGATTTAAAAAAATCAGTGTGTATGATGAGGGAGGTGCTCATTGAGTGTGAGGTCATCGGACTCTGACAGGTACCAAAGTCTGAATTAGGCAAATTTACTCATTCATTGATAACTTCAGTACAAACAAAAAAATGAGAGAGGCGGAAGGGGTTGGGTTTGGTCAGGTACCTAAGACAGGGTTTTATAACTTTATTCAACAGAAACCAATATTCAGCTACTTCCCAGTTAAAAAATCATGATTCTTTTTCCAATTAAGGTAACAATACTCCCAAAATGAAATAATTTTTTTTGTTTTATTTTTCATGTTTTTATCTTACAAAAAACACTGGATACGAAATATTATTACATATATAATATCTGATATTTAATGGTTAGAAAATGATCTTAACAGTGTTACAATTTATTTTCCAGACTAGACACACAATATCATTTTTTTAACATTAAAGTGTGACTTTGACCTTTGTGAAACCTTGACCATGACATCTGATGTAAAGGTCTGGGTATTTCTACAAGCAAATGCAGGTGACACATCATCATAATTATGTTGATCACTTGTGTCAAGCTATTTTAAAATTCCTCCATGTAAGACAAAGTTACAGACCAGACATGAAAATATCAAACAAATTGAAAGTGTGATCTTGACCTTTGAGGTAAGGTTCTGGGTCTTACATGCAACATGTCGTCATGTCATGTTGATTAATTGATAAATTAAGCCAACTGTTTTTGAAATCAATCCATGTATGACTTGAAATCTTAAACAGACTCCAAGTGTTGTCAAACAAACTCAAAGTGTGACCTTGACCTTTGAGGTATGGGTCAGGGTCTTACATGCCACATGTCATCATGTCATTGTGATCAATTGAGCCAAGTTAAATCCCTCAATATAAAACAAAGTTACAGGACAGACACGAAGTATCAAACAAATTGAAATTGTTACCTTGACCTTTTTGGAAAGGTTTTAGGTCTTACATGCAACACTTCTTAATGTCATGTTGATCAATTGAGCCAAGTGGTTTTGAAATCCATCCATGTGTGAAAAAGTTACAGACCAAATATGAAATCTGACACAGACTCAATGTGTTGTCAAACAAACTCAAAGTGTGACCTTTACCTTTGGCATATGGGTGTGAGTCTTAAGTGTGACACGTTGTCATGTCATGCTGATGAATTGAGCCAGGTGTTTTTGAAATATATATCCAAAGGTGACAAAGTAACAGACCGGACACGAAATCTCAAACAGACTGAAAGTGTCGTCAAACAAAGTTAAATTGAGACCTTGACCTTTGAAGAGGGAGTCTGGGAGGGAGTCTGGGTGTAATGCGCAACACGTCATCATTAGTAACAAGTATTTATAAAATCTATCTATGCTTGACAAAGTTACAGGCCGGACACAAAATCTCACACAGACTCAAAGTGTTGTCAAACAAACTCAAAGTATGACCTTAACCTTTAAGGTATGGGTGTGGGTTTTACGCCTGACACTTCGTCATGTTATGTTGATCATTTGTAGCAAGTATTTACAAAATCCATCTATGCATGACAAAGGTACAGGCCGGACATGAAATACCAGACAGCCGGACATACTTACAAGAGGGACGTTCATGCATACGGACGGACGGACAGATGGTCACTGTGATTACTATATGCCACCCCAAAACTTTTGGGGAGGCATAAAAATTCCAATTTCCAATTTCACCTCAATCGTGTATTTTCGCAATTTACAGGGGGGGGGGGGGGGGGGGGGGGGAAGATATGGGATATCAAGAAGATATGGGATAATGAAGCTGGACATGTGATACAATGATACATGGTTTAACTTTAGTATCGAGATATATGCCAACATTTCTTAAGCTTATATATTAAAGGGAATATATCAGGGTTCCAAACTTTTGAAATTGGCTAAAAACATATTTTTCCAATATATCATGCCTACAATGTATTTATATTCACTCAAGCCATATTGCCAAAAGGACATCTATCTATAACATGCCAAAATAAAATATTAAAAAGGATTTCCTAACTTGGGCTATGTACCTAGGTTAGACTAAAATAGATTTCCCACACAAAAGTGCAACCTATTTTGTGACGTATTAAATGATTTCAATTTGATCTCTTATACACAGGAGTAGATCCAGGATTTCAGTTTAGAGGGGCATAACACAAAATCCGAAAGGGCACACATATTTTTCAGTAGAAATATAGTGAATTTTAATGAAATATAGGAGTTAATGGTGGGTGTGGTGGGAGGCCATATGCCATTTTTTTAAAGAGTAGATCCGCCAATGATAAAGGCTTACATGTAAAAAAAAATGTCCGAATGACATCATACAGTATTTAAGTGCCATCTATTTTAATAATGGAGATTTCCTTTCAAGTTTACCACTCCAATTTAATGTCGCTTTTGTCACGTTTCGGTGGATTTGATATACTGATCTATTTGGATTTTATTTATAAATGATAATGAGATGCTTTTCATCCATTTTAATAATTATTTTATTTTTTTAAAACATTTATAGCGTTTTTTTTCTGATATATTCCCTATAAAATACCCAGTTTATAATACCCGGTTTACGGGTGTGGCTCATTATTTCAAAATCTGTTGAGTGGTTTACAAAACATAGAGTGATACAATAAATACAAACATAAATACAAAAAGTGTACATACAGTCAAACCTGTCTTAAGCAGCCAGTCAAGGGAAGGAGTTAAAGTGGCCTTTTAAGACAGGTTGTTGCTTAATACAGGTTAATTTGCTCTGAAAGTGTAGACATAGGAAATAGCAAATGTGGCTGCTTAAGACAATTTGTTGCTTAATTGAGGTGACCACTTACACAGGTTTTACTGTATTTGAGCTTAAAACCGACCAGAGTTTGTTTTATACTGCCCCAAAGCTCAACATCTCTGACAGTACTTACCTGTTGATTACCGAAGTTATAAGTAGATAGATCAACCTGGGAGTGGAACTGGTACTGACCCGTATCGTAGTCATAGTAATAATATGTACCGGTGTTGGGCTCATAGTACAGTGATTTTTGCTGAAACAGATATAAATTTTAAATGCAATATATGTGACATAGTGTTTTCTTCTTAAAATTCCATTATTTATAATATATATACAGCCAGGACCAGTTAGCACAGTCGGTAGCACATCCATCAACAAGTGGTCTTTATTTCAAATCCTTGTCCTGCTAGTCTTCATGATGATTGATATACAACATAAATCTCATTGTAGTTCGTCTCGCACCACTGATTCAACTGGATAAGGTATCAGTTACATATGAAGAAGGGTGCACTAGATTACTTATCCAGGATCCCACGAAAGAGTGACTGGGTTAACTGACCAATGTTTGCTCTCTTTGTCATGAAAATAACTCTAAATATTAAAATAAACAAACAATATATCTATACATTTAATTCTACCTCTGAAATAAATGAACAATTTTGTAAACATGTAACCCAGATGTATATTAAACTGTGCAAGTTGAATTAAAATCAAATGAAAACTCAGAGTACTTAAACACACATAACATCAAATACATGCAATTTTTGACAATTCAAAGGCCATAACTCTGACATAAATTATTTGATTTGGCCAGTTTAAGAACTTGTACTATTGTAGTTATATCACTTTTATGTAAGTTTGGCGAATATCATATGAAAACTGCGGGTGCACACAACATCAAACAACCAAACATTTTTGACAATTCAAGGGACTTAACCCCAGATTAATTACCCAATCTGGTCAGATATTATGACTATACACCAGCAGTTACTGCATAAGTTTGGTGAAGATCAAATGAAAAATGTGGGTGCTGGAGTGCATACCAAGTCAAATATTGCAATTTTGGACAATTAAACTTGAGTACTTGAGCATACCTATCTCCACATTGATTATCCAATTTGACCAGATAAATAACTTGTCAGAGAAATTACAGTTATATAACTACAAATTACAGGTGAGATGCTACAGTACACTGAAGGTCAAATAGTGCAATTTTTTTATGTTTCAAGGATTATGATCTAGGACATTAATAATTCAAATTGGCCAATTCAAGAACTTGTCCTAGATATTGTGGTTTATATGTACATACTATATAAATTTGGTGAAGATCAAATGAAAAATGCGGGTGCTAGAGTGCACACAATTAAAAGTTTATGTATGATGGACAACAGGAAATCAGAACAGTCTTATTAAAAACAAAAGACCTATTGGCCTTAACGGTCACCTGATTATCCTTGATGACATAAAGCTATATGAATCTATTTTCCAACTTTCGTCCTTCGGCAAGTAGCAAAAATCACACCATTTTCTGTTATATGGATTTAATAAAGTAGTCCCCACCCCAAGGGTCAAATCGTGACTCAGGGGCATGAAATTCACAATTTTTATGACAGATTTATAGGCCTCATTAATTATGCTTACAGTAATTATTTTCCAGTACTTTCTATAATAATAAGTAGATTTTTATAAAGGACCAAAAGATGTCTCTAATCATGCTCACCAATTGTTTCTGAGTGCTTCTTATAACAAGAGGTTGATGGGCATTAACAGTCACCTGATTATCTTAGATGACATAAAGCTATATGAATCTCTGTTCTAACTTTTGTTGATTAAACATAAGCATTAACCGTCATGTCAGCAACAACAAATCACACCAAAAACCATTCAAATGAGCCTTTTCAGTCATCAGAAATTAACATTTTTTGTCATTTTCTCTCATGTTGATTTAGTAAAGTAGGCCCCATCCCCAGAGCCAAACCGTGAGACCCAGGGTAATACAATTCACAATTTTTATAAAGGACCCATATATGTCCTTAAATTTAACTGTTTCCCACCCCCCTACCAAGGCCCCAGTGGGGTTGGGGAACATGCAATTCACAATTTTTTATATCTTTAAGTCATACATGTGAACCTTTTTGGAAAGCAGTGAGGACAATTGGCTTTTGAAATGAGGGAGATTTTTTTTTCAAGTGATAAAATTAGAAATAATTGCTATTTTGGTATAAATTAAAGCAATTTCTTGATAATTCAAGTATATTAAATTGTAAAAGAAGGCGTTTTATCATAATAGATAGAGAAAATAAATGAAAAACAAAATTAATAATTATGTATCATGTTAATTTTATTGAATTTTCATTTCTTTCAAAAAATATAATTTTTTAAACCTTTTTTTTTATACCTAACATTCTCACTATCTAATAAATCTTAATCTACTATTTTAATACCAAAAAAAAAATTATATCTCAATATTTAAAATGATATTGAAAATGGTGAAAGTAGCATTCTATTTTATTTTATTTGTTTGTAAAAATCTAATTATGAAACCATGATTTTGTCCAAATAAAACAGGATTGGTGTGTAGGAACTTAATTTTTTTAAACATTCAGTGCATAATTATGTAGGTGTTAGCAGTATAGAATATATCCACTTCAGTCCCAATGGTTTCCCGTCCAATTAAAAACACACGACAAAGACCAGAAAATAGTCTGATATTTAAACGGATTAAAAAGCCGCGCATGCGCGACTCGATACCTTGTACAACAAAATGGCGAACAACATGTAATGATTTATATTCAGAATATCCTCATGTTATAACTTATTGTTGAGCAACATTCAATGTCTAGTTTGCAAAAGATTTAATGATATTTATTACATTGAAATATAAAAAGAATAAATACTTTAACAATTTCAGAAATGACTTTGCATCTTGTCTTTTCACAATTTTTTCAGTTTGTTTAGGATTTTTCTTAATTGTTAGGCCTTGTTAAAGATCGTCTTTGATATAGCCTACAGTTATATTGACTTTCTTTATCATTGCATAGGTGGCAAAATATATGCAAACCGAAAAGACTACGATGTTCACCTGTAATAACGTTAGAGATTGTCTGATATCCTCTACAATCTGATTGGCTTACAACCGATAAAGGTGGAGTTTATGTATCTTGGTTATGTTAACGACAATGATTGACATTCGGAGTGTCAATTTGTTTGTTTTTACAACAAATTGCAGCGGAGTGAAAATATAATACAAATGGATACTGTGATTGCAGGAGACTTTTACTCCTGTCCAGGACTCACAGGTTTTTCTCTTTGATTCCGAGGGACTCCCACACAATGCGGGAGAGTTCACATGTATGCTTTAAGTACCAAAGCTGCAACAACAACATTTCATTATGATTGAGCTTACGGTTTTTGAAAAGAAGCCTTGAGACAAAGTCTCAGGTGACCTAAAAAATGATTGTAAAATATTTCAATATCTAAACATACTGAATCATAATAATATCCTGAGGTTGGATGATAATACAAGCCAGAACCCTCATCAAATACATAACCACTCAGTAGCATGGCTTCATTTGTCTGCTGTTGAACAACCTCTGAAGCTGCTGCCTTTAAACTATCCGCAATGGAAATGGTCTCTACAGGCGATGACTCCTGAAATTTTTAACATTTTGTTTTACATCAGTCTGGATTGTAAGGTTGTTTGTGCATCATGATCATTAAGGACACTTAAATATAATGTTAACGACAATGTTCAATCTTCATACGACCATGTGGTTTTAGAATTGGTTCTTTACATCCACGCACAAATATGTAATGTATGTATATCATTATACACTACATAATATTTCTGGATTTCATAAAATTCCCACTTATATACCCAGGCACATTTCCAGCTTTTTACACTATAGTAGATTGCATGATAAACTGGTAGTACACATGTATATATACATTTTGTATAAAAGTCAAGAACTGTAATACAAAACAATGTGTACTTCAAACACTTTTGTAAAACAGTTCAAAACTGATATATTTACAAAAACTCTCATCAATGCACTTAACACCACCATGTTCTCAGGCTTCTCCAGAGGCCATTTAAGCACAGGGGCACCCCAGCGCTTGACTATCAGAAATGGTATACCCCTAGCTTATTTTCCTCTAAATCATTATTTTTCTTTGCATATCTTTTCTCATTTTAATGCCTAAAATGAAACATACTGAATATGATGACTTAAACTGATTACTACAAGTTTTACTAGTGAAATATATTTCAATGAGCGCCTTAATGACACAACACTTAAAAATGTGTTGAAGGTGTTTACGCGTTCTTACCCCAGCACTTGAATTCCTTCCTGTGGAGAACCCTGGTTCTGTTTCACTATCTAGTACCAATACAGAGGTCAATATCTAGCAACAATACAGAGATCACTATCTAGCACTGATACAGAGGTCACTGTCTAGCACTGATAGAGAGGTCACTATCTAGCACTGATAAAGAGGTCAATATCTAGCAACAATACAGAGATCACTATCTAGCACTGATACAGAGGTCACTATCAAGCACTAATAAAGAGGTCACTATCTAGCACTGATACAGAGGTCACTATCTAGCACTGATGCAGAGGTCACAACATAGCACTGATACAGAGGTCACTATCTAGCACTGATACAGAGGTCAGTCACTATCTAGCACTGATATAGAGGTCACTACCTAGCACTGATACAGAGGTCACTATCTAGCACTGATACAGAGGTCACTATCTAGCACTGATACAGAGGTCAGTCACTATCTAGCACTGATACAGAGGTCAGTCATTATCTAGCACTGATACAGACGTCCATACCTAGCACTAATACAGAGGTCACTATCTAGCACTGATACCGAGGTCACTATCTAGCACTGATACAGAGATCACTACCTAGCACTGATACAGAGGTCACTAACTAGCACTGATACAGAGATCACTACCTGGCACTGATACAGAGGTCACTATCTAGCACTGATACAGAGGTCACTATCTAGCAATGATACAGAGGTCACTATCTAGCACTGATACTGAGATCACTATCTAGCACTGATACAGATGTCAGTCACTATCTAACACTGATGCAATGGTCAATATCTAGCACTGATACAGAGATCACTACCTAGCACTTATACAGAGGTCACTACCTAGCACTGATACAGAGGTAAATATCTAGCACTGATACTGAGGTCACTATCTAGCACTGATACAGAGGTCACTATCTAGCACTGATACAGGGGTCACTATCTAGCACTTATAAAGAGGTCACTACCTAGCACTGATACAGATATCCCTACCTAGCACTTTTACAGAAGTCACTACCTAGCACTGATACAGAGGTCACTACCTAGCACTGAGACAGAGGTCACTACCTAGCACCAATACAGAGGTCACTATCTAGCACCGATACAGAGATCACTACCTAGTACTGATACAGAGGTCACTACCTAGCATCGATACAGAGGTCACTACCTAGTACCATTTCAGAGGTCACTACATAACACTGATACAGAGGTCACTACCTAGCACTGGTACAGAGGTCACTACCTAGCATTGATACAGAGATCACTATCTAGCAATGATACAGAGGTCACTATCTAGCACTGATACAGTGGTCACTACCTAGCACTGATACAGAGGTCACTATCTAGCACTGATACAGATGTCAGTCACTTCCTAGCACTGATACAGAGGTCACTACCTAGCACTGATACAGAGGTCAGTCACTATCTAGCACAGATACAGAGGTCACTATCTAGCACTGATACGGAGGTCACTACCTAGCAATGAAACAGGTCATTATCTAGCACTGATACAGAGGTCAGTCACTATCTAGCACTGATACAGAGGTCACTTTTTAGCACTGATACAGAGATCACTACCTAGCACTGATAAAGAGGTATAATAAGTGTTGCATCCTTGATGTTTTTGAAGTGAGTTTCAATCACAAATTTCGAGCAATGTTGATTTTTATCCATTTTATGCCTGTTCATGAGTGTTCCATGAAGGTGTTACATTTCAAATATAAATACTGGCATATGTAATAAGACAGACACAATGTCAAGTTTCAGATTAAAGAAAACAATTTCAAATATGTTATATGTACATTGGATCAGTTCATTTTGGAGAGAACACAAAGAGTACGAAATCATGAATCTCACCATTTTTATCATTGACTGTAGGGGAGACGTCAAGGGTGATGTATCCATATCCACTGACTGTGTATTTGGTTCCCAGCATGGCATGGTATGTTCACCTTCATTTGAACAAAATATGTATACATTGTATTCATACTTAACAATGACTATTTTGATGCTGTTCTAAAACAACAGCTTTTACAGGAAATAAGTACCAAATGGAAGACAATTAAAACTCAAGGGTGGTAAAATTAAGCTATAATTATTGCTTGTCTGTTAAAAATGAATTAGCAAAATAATTCACCAACACTATTTATTTTCATTATCAACAGTTGTTTTTTTTAAAAACAACCAAATGAATGGTGGCCTGTATTGCCTTAATATTATTTAATTCAGCATTTTTCATTGGTTACATTTGTCTTTCAAACTTTAAAATTGCTTTTAAATTCATTAACCATTGCTGACAAACAACCCCAAAAGGTGTGCCAAATACCTAACTTAAGGCACATCATGTTCATATAAAAACCCTAAATACTTCAATTGCATGACTAGAATAATATAAGTTGGTCAAGCAATACTAATATATAAATTAAACATTACCTGATATAATTCCAGCAAGAATTTAAAATATAGTGTAAGCTATAGTTGAGATGATCCTTTGTTTCAAGATTAGTTTATCAATGTTTTACATTATGTGATACAATTATGCACTACCTTCAAATCATATGGTAATATACCAGTTTTTGTTAATGGATCTATAGTCTTGTACCAACAAATACAGTTTATCAATGCTGTATATACTTCTACATTCTAAGTTGTTCAGTTTTATACATATATATACAATAAAGGCCACTAACTTCACATCAGAGGGCAATATTTCAGTACCAGTTCATAAAAATGGATATATAGTTAAAATAATCTTGTACCAGCATGCACAGTTGTATACCTTTTCATGAAAATGAAAATGAGGAGAGAAACTATATAAGAAATATTTTCTTTCGTTTCAATCCTTTTACTAAATATGTTGTGGAATATGCTGTACATAATTTATGAATAAATATGTTTAAACCAAAATGAAAAAAACAAAATAAAACCTGAAAAACTGACCCTATTTGTCAAACATCTAAGCTCAATGCCTTATTCCGAAAAACACACTTTAACCAAATTTTTTAGGTCTAGAAAGGCCATTATTCTGCCAAAAAGCAACAAAGAGTTACGGTTCTTATATCTGTGCGTTTTGTTCATGATGCTGAACACAAATGTGAAGTTTCATTCATATCGAATGAGTGGTTGCATAGATATCTTACCTGATTAAAAACTTTAACCAAAAAAAAAAAAGTCCAAAAAGGGCTGTAACTGTGCCAAAATGCAATCAAGACTTATGGTTCGATGTCTCGGTGTGTTACATTGATGATGCTGAACACATATGTGAAGTTTCATTCATATTGAATGAGTGGTTGCATAGATATCTTACCTGATAAAAAACTTTAACCTGAACAAGAGGACACTCTACTGACTCATGAACCCTCGGGGCGGGGTAATTTTTAACCCTAGGGACACCATTTGAACAAATCTAACAAAACTATAGTTGGTCATCATTTCTACATAAACATTTTTAAAATCTGTTGGGCCGTTCATGAGAAGAAATTTTTTTAAGTTTTGGACCATTTTTAGTAACGGTGGCCATCTTGAATTTCAGATCGAAAAAAAACAACTTCTGTATAGTCTCCTATGCAACAGAAACATGCATATGAAGTTTCAGTTTAATTGGCCTAATGGTTTCAGAAAAGATGAAAGAAAAAGAGAATTTTCTTTTTTCCCATAGTATCCCTATATAACACCTTACAGGGCCCCTATAAATTTTAGCCCCTTAATTCTTATCTGCAATCAAACCCCTACACATAGGGATAATTTATGCCAAATATTAACAAATCTGACATACCGGTTCTCAAGAAAACGATTTTAGTAATTCTCAATTTTTACCCTTTTGGAGCCCCTCCTGACCCCTTAAGACAGTGGAACCCATTCATTTTTACAAATCTGAACCTCCTTCACCAAAATAGGCTTCTGTGAAGATATAGGCAAAATCATTTCCATTTTAAAAAAAAATAAAAAAAATATATTATAATGACATGTGTCCCCTAATTGAACCCTCGGGGAGGGGTCATATTAACCCTAGGGACACCATTTGAACAAATCTAACAATACTATAGTTGGTCAACATTACTACATAAACATTTTGAAAATCTGTTGGGCGTTCATGAGAAGAAGACTTTTTAAGTTTTGGACTATTTTTTAGTATTTTTAGTAACGGCAGCCATACTGAATTTCAGATCGAAAAAAAAACCAGAAACATGCATGTGAAATTTCAGTTTATTTGGCCTAGTGGTTTCAGAGAAAGTGCTGCTAACAGACGACAGACGACAGACAATGCGCCATCGCATAAGCACTTCTGGCCTTTGGCCTGTAGAGCTAAAAATTAAATCCAAAAAGGGCCGTAACTGTGCTAAAATGCAATCAAGACTGGTTCTTGCCTCTGTGTGTTCCAATAATGACGCTGAACACATATGTGAAGTTTCATTCATATCAAACAAGAGGTTGCATAGATCTTACCTGATTAAAAACCTTCACCTGAAAAATTAAGTCTAAAAAAGGTCTTAACTGTGCCAAAATGCAACCAAGAGTTATGGTTCTTGTCTCCGTGTGTTCCATTGATGATGCTGAACATACATGTGCAGTTTCATTCATATTGAATGAGTGGTTACTTAGATATCTTACCCAATAAAAAAACTTTAGCCTGTAAAACAATGCCAGCGCAAGTACAATAGTCAAGCTAATAAAAACCTCTGGATATGAAGTTGTATTGTTATATCTGATAATAAATGGTTAGAAAATGATCTGTACAGTGCTACGCTTTTTTTTCCAGTAAAGCCTTAAAAATGTCAATTTCCCCTCCCTTTTTTTTCCGATCTGGAAGACTTGTGCCTCTTCCCAATATTTAGGAAAAAATCTCTGGGAATCTACATTAATTGAAGGAAGAAGAGCTCAGAATGAATCCGAGCAAAGTAAACTTCCTCACAAAGATTTTGGACTTCAGGAGCTGGTTTGAACTCACAACCTCAGCAGTGAGAGTTCAGTGATCTTTAAACAATACTTTAGACCATTCAGCCACTGTGCTCCAGATAAGCTCTATCTTTTTACATGTAAGGATTGAAATTTCTGAATAAAGCATTGAAATTTAAAGTTAGTAGCCTAATAAAAAATAAACAAGAGGGCCAAGATAGCCCTATATCGCTTACCTGACTGACCTTGAGTCACCCAACATAAGTAGATTATATAATACATGTACACTCAAAATTCCAGAAAGATGAGATGGGCAAGTAGTTAGAATTTTGATTTGTTTTGAAGATGTAACAGATGCGTAGAAGAGTTCAAACTTGGTAGAGGTTCACCCATGGTAAATGTAAGTGAAATTACATCAAAATCAGGTCAGTAGATTCTGACAAGAAGGCTTTTGAAGTTTTTACTATAGCTGCTAAGTCCTCGAACTAAGATAAAAATCCAGTTCCAGCACAAAACTAACCTGTTATGTTTGAGAACGGTTTCAAACTAAAGCATCAGACTAAACTATTGTGCATGAAACAATCCACAGTTCCAGCACAATAAATATTCCTATGAGTTTCAAACACAAGCCTTCCCAAATTATATCGCTTGAAAGAATCTTTGTCGCAGTGCATTCTCCCTCAAAAACAATTAAGCTACTCCTCCAAGATTTCAAACTTGTACACTTTGACACTGAAAATCTCAAGCAGACTTCTTGCTGTGATGAAACTAGCTAAAAATATGGTATTGCTTTATTATAAAGCAGTAAACTATCCCTGTCTGAACCATAAAAACTCTGACTTTTATATTTAGCAAAACACCTTTTTTAAAATGGTTCATGATATATGATAATATTTCAATCTTCAATCATTGATTATAATTGTATCATTCATCTTTTTATGATGAATAATCTTTTAAAACTTATATCTGGTATAATATTGTATAATAATAGCAAAAATAATAATTAATTTAAAGAGTTTATTTCCTCTTCTTATAATAATTGCTATATACAGATATTTATGCTATAAAACAAGGGAAGTAATTTGACATAAAACTAACCCCACCCACTGGCTGCTATGTTTTTTGACGAATCAAGATGGCTTGAACAAACTTGGTAGAGAGTCACCCAAGGAACATTTCTGTGAAATTATTTTAAAATCGAGCCAGTAGTTTCTGAAAAGAAGTTTTTACTATAGCTTATATAGTAAACTAACCCCACCCCCTGGCTGCCATGTTTTTTGACGAATCAAGATGGCTTGAACAAATTTGGTAGAGGGTCACCCAAGGAACATTTCTGTGAAATTATATCAAAATTGGCCCAGTGGTTTCAGAGGAGAAGTTGTTAAAAGCTAAAAGTTAACAACGGACAACAGACGATGGACACCAGGCGATCCAAAAGCTCACCTCTGAGTCTTTGGCTCAGGTGAGCTAAAAATGAAAATATTCATTTATACCCATAACATTTTGAAAATAAGCATTGCATACACATTTATGATTAAAAATACTCATTTGAAGAAAAAGCTTATCTGAAAGTATATATGGGAAAGAACCTGTAGCATAGTGGAGGAGGTCATCTTTATCCACTTGTACATGTATACTTCTGGTCTTGGAATGTTTGTACCTGTGCAAGTCACTACTCAATGTCTCCACCTGTAATACAAGGCATCATATATCTCCAGTTCTCTCCAGCGGAGGAAGCTATCTTTTTATATTGAATACCAGAAACCACAAATCATTCTTAAAATGTCAGCAAAAGATGTGTCTATTCATTATATGATTACATATTAGAACATTTGACTGAAAGCTAGTTTAAAGTAGTCACATAACAATTTATTTTAAAAACTAATAATCCTCTATTCAAATTTTTTGTATACTCATTTTGACTGAGGTAGCTTCAAACATTTGTTTTTTATTCTAAACATTAATCTAAATATTTCTTAAACTGGTTAGTCAAACTTTTCTCTATTAAACTTACCATATTTCTAAGAACTTCGTTGTAATTGTTAGCCTTTTCCAACAGACGCTCAGATTTCATAAGCTGTCTCTTTGTTGACTCGAGCTCATTGCTATATTTTTCTACTTCAGTAACAAGCTCTCCCTTTGAATATTCATTAAAGTCTTCAGCTGCGACAACTGGTTTAATGAGATCATTATTTTTGGTAATAACATCATCCTCTGTGGTCAAAGTTTTTTTAACATCATCCGTTCTTGCCTTCACAACATCATCACTATTGTTTGTGATGTGTCCTTGTTCCATTATATGACTGTTGATTTTATCATATAAAATGTCAGTCTTATCTAGGGTAACTTCATGTTTGCTATCAATAACTATCTTAGACAGGTCACTATTATCTGCATGACTATTTTCTACACCCATTTCTGTATGCTCTTTAGCCATACATATTACCTCTTCAGTAGAACTTGCATCATGGATGTTGCTGGAATCGTTAACGTTTATTCCTTCATTAGATTCTTGTAAATGCGAGTCATTTGCTGAAGCCAAGTTTGAAAGCAAAGCCACAGAAATGTCCCCTAATTGATCGGCATCATTATCTACTTGTTTGTTTGCTTCATCTGCTTCAATGATTTGTTCATCCAGCTTCAGCGGAGAACATTTAGTAGTTTTATTAATCAGATCAAGTAACTCTGTATCAGTACAAGTGGATTCTGACATCTTTTTTAACTCTTGGTTGAACAAACTTTAAATTAAAAGGATTTTACAAGTAGATATATCAAAGAAAGTTATGTACAGGTATCTCAATATATACTTCATCATCATGTCCACAAAATCTATTTATAAGGAGTTCATTCAACAGCAGAGCAGGGTAACTTCTGCAAATTTAAACCAAGGTCAAATTTGTTTAAAAGAAGGTATATCAGTAGGTTGATAACCTTTCTGACAAATTTTCATGATTTTTTTAAATGTCTTTATTTTTTGTCAATCAACTAGGTCCATGGCCATCTGTTTGGAACTTCTGGGGTGTGCTGGTATAAACTTAGCACTTCAGACCATATATTTCTGGAAACTGAAATACCATATAAATAACCATGAATTATCACGACACTTAATTTACAACAATAGCATAAGTGTGAATATATCAGTGTAAAAAATGTGTTTACTGCCACTGAAGATGTACAAAATTACTTAAAATTTTATACAAGAAAGCAGTTACTTGTGAATTTTGAATAGTCACTTTGCAAAATGTTTCATCCTTTATTTTTTTATCACTATTTAGTCAGGAAATGCAAGTTTACCATTCTTCTCGTTCTACTTTGTGGTTAAAAATCAATAACAATAACAATTCAATATACAGCCTTGTGATTTTTTTCTTACCGCGTTCGCTGTGAGCGAATACAACTAAGAACGAAAGTTGCGAAAACGCACGATTTCAAAAAATGATTACATCGATTTAATTCGTCGACAGTCTTGTCAGTGTATGAAGATAAAAAAATAATTTGGAACGTACGTATTTAATAGTTGTGTTTCAACAATCAAATAATGAATAAGAAAAAAATACCCAATTTTAGAAGGGCTAGTCTAAATCACTGACTTTAACGGGGAGGTGGGTAATCTGCTGATAGAGATGCAACTACTGTAATTAAGTCACTGATGTTGCTGAAAATATATGGGAAACGGTGACAAGTCGGCGGACTACTGTACACCCCCTTTAAAATGTGCCTCTCTCATCCGTACCCCTACTTCGTTTGTAAATATGGTGTATCCGGACCGGTTTCAAAAATACATATTATAATTGAATCAATCTCAACATCAATGATATAGACTAGCCTATTTTTAGGACCAATCATTACCTTGTCTTATACTGTTTTTATATAGTTATACATAAATAAAATGGTAAAGTCACGCTATTTATACTGTTGTATTGAAATTAAAAACGTTAATATCTGTTGTTTTCGGTGTAATTTAGGGCTGTAAAATATCTAACTACAACATTTAAGGAATCAGTTTAATAACTAGTCCCATATCATGTGACTTGTTCAAAATGGACGACGAAGTGAGAATGGACGAAGATGAACATGATAGTGTAGAAAACAGACTTTGTTTTTATTTGCATAAATTCCAAAAACCTTTAAGTTTAAATAAAATCAAAAATGTTGATTACTGTTTGCAAGCACATGTCTTTGTCGTTCATCTTTTAAATAAAGACTTAGAAATTAAAAATCTAAACTTAAACTCACAGGAGAAATCTAATCAGGAAACGATTCACGATGTTGAAAGGTTTGTTGTGTTTGATATTTCAGTCATATCAAATGGCTGAGTAAATTTGTTCTATGTTTTCTAATTATGAAATCAGTAAAACCTATATGATGCGAGTGCATATTTGCATTCTACACAGACGTACACACATGTATCCTTTGTATACCTAATGCCGCGATATACCTATTACCGCGAATTCCCGTGTAATAACAATCTAGGAAACATGCGCAAAGCTCAAACTTCCATTTGTGTCTCCATTTGTTTGCATTTCGTATCGGCAACTGTTTATTACTCCACATACTTAAGTAACCTTATTACTGTTTATTATTGACACCATTCTTTACATGGTTGAAAAAAAATTTAGACTCGCGGTATTAGGTATGACCAGTACAATTAAATCAATGCTGCTCTATAGCTCTTTACATATCCTTCAGTACAACATTACAGATGGTCATAAAAAAATATTTTTCATGACCAGTCCCACAGTAAACACGACTTCCAATATGATTATTTTTGCTACAAACAAAATATATTTTATTAGATCTATAGTACTAGTAGTTAAATGGGTGCAAGGTGTTTTGTACTCTGGATGTTTTGTACCCTGGTTGATTCGTACCATTGCCCTGATTGATTCATACCCAATCCCTGTTCGATTTTGTAATCTAACCAATGTCAATATGTACCTGATATATATAATTTCTGTTGTCTCTGGTTTTTCTTTCAAATTCTTATCTATAGGCCAATTTTACAATTGTAAAAAATCCAAATTAATAATGGTTGTTTAATTTTAACTAAAATGTTCATCTTTAAGCCAACTTCCCCACTCCCGCCATAATTGCGAGCCAATCTGGCCAAAAGGTTAACAAATACAATTATAATTATTGTTAGGCTTACATTGATTGTAACAATACATTTTAATTTTCCTTCCAGTTATGCAGTGGAATCCAATGAAGATGGTCCTATGGTTGATCATATAGTAACTCTAAATGTTTGCATTATAACCAAAACATTTCACTTGGCAGTGTATGCAACGACAAAGGAAAATCTGGTTCTGGTGTCACAAACAGATCTGCAATCATATTTTTCAGATGGTAAATGTTATTTAAATTTTCAATAAACAGTCAAACCTGTCTTTAGCAGTCAGTCAATGAAAGGAGCCAAAGTGGCCTTTTTAAGACAGGTTGTTGCTTAATACAGGTTTATTTACTCTGAAATCATAGACATGGGAAATAGAACATATGGTTGTTTAAGACAGGTCGCTGCTTAATAGAGGTGACGACTTGCACAGGTTTAGCTGTAATGTACTCTATATATGCCTTTTGGTTAGGGGCACTTAACGGGACAAAAACAGTTATATGATTCAAAAGGATGAACCAAAAATTAAATTGAATTACAGCTGTTAATATTGCTGAAAAATGTTTAATGTTCTATGATAATAAAATTTAATATATATTGACTGATCGTATCTATATGATTATCATTGTATTTTTTTAGAAAAACTAATGAGCCTCAAGATAACATCTGCCAAGCTGCTAAAATTTAAAGGCCAGGAAATTGTTGTTTGTATAAATGAGAGTCACATCATACATATGCAATGCAAAGATGAACAATTTATCTCCATGGCAACCATCAGCATTCCAGAATGTTGTCACAGCTTTGATACCTTCCAGATATCTGATGACCTCTGCATAACATTAACCTTTCAGGAAGAGAATACATTACTAGGTATTACTTTTTGAGAATATTTATGATCGATGAAAAATATTCTATTTTTGAAAGTGACAAGCTCTTGTATATATTTAGTTTATAAATACTTATTCATTTTTACTTGACTGCAAGAAAACTCAGAACATATATGAACTGCTCTAGAGTTTGCTTCCTAGGTAGAAGCAGTACTGAATGTGTTGTTTTTTTTAGAGGCATCGGGTCAACTGGGGATAGAACTGGCGTGAGTGATCAACACTCTATCCACTACACTACTGCCTCGCTAATATATCTATATACTTGTAAATGACATGTGATATGTAATTAAAACTTTTTTCTTATTTTTAGCTCTACTGGCAAGAGGCCAGAAGGGCTTATGTCTTGGTAAATTGTTAGACATCGGTTCGTTAAACTTTTTCGTGTTGATGCAATAGCATCTTCATTTTCGATATTTTACATGTAGCATTGCATGGAGGTCCCCTAAAATATTGTTGAAGTCGGGTCCCTGGGGTCAAATTTAGGGCTGCAACAGGGTCTACTTTTTACATGAAGTTATTTTGCGAAAATGTTGTAGACGCGATAGCACCTTCATTTTTCATTGAATCTTAACCAAACTTGCACAGCAGTTATATAACCACAAGATCTCAGACGAGTTCTTAAACCAGCATCATTCGACCACAAATGCCCCTGCCACAGGGGTTATAAGCACATTTTAAGTGAAATTTTAAAAAACATTTTCTCTGAAAGTTTAAGGCCAAGACTGTAGATGTTTTACATGTAGCATTGAATAGGGATCGCCTAAAAGATTTGTTGAAGTCGGGTCCCTGGTGTCAAATTTGGGGCTGCCACAGAGGTCACTGTTTTATATAGAGTTTTATATAGGGAAAATGTAGACGCAATAGCACCTTCGTTTTTCTTTGCATCTTAACCAAACTTGCACAGCAGTTATATCACCACAAGATCTCAAACAATTTCTTGAACCAGTGTCATTTAACCCCAAATGCCCCCGCCACAGGGCTTATAAGCACATTTTAAGTCAAATTTTTAAAAAACATTTTCTCTGAAAGTTAAAGGCCTTGACCTTAGATATTTTTCATGTAGCATTATATGGAGGTCCCCTAAAAGATTTGTTGAAGTTGGGTCCCCGGGGTCAAATTTGGGGTCACCACAGGGTCTACGTTTTGCATAGAGTTATATAGGGAAAATGTTGTAGATGCGATTGTATCTTCATTTTTCATTGAATCTTAACCAACCTTGCACAGCAGTTATAAAACCACAAGATTTCGTATGAATTCTTGAACCAGCATCATTCGACTACAAATGACCCCGCCACAGGGCTTATAATCACATTTTAAGCGAAATTTTAAAAAACATTTTCTCTGCAAGTTCAAGGTCTAGACCTTAGATATTTTATATGTAGCATTGCATGGAGGTCCTGTAAAGCATCTGTTGCAAGTAGAGCGTTCAGGTCCTCATGGGCCTCTCATTTATTTTATTTTATGTGGAACAGGATGTAAGTCCTTTTTTTACCAGGTTTTTCAAAGTTGAAAACCAGGTTATTAGATTGGTGAAGTCGGCAGGCGGGCGGGCGGGAGGGCTGATGGGCGGTGTCAAGTTTTTCGTTTCCATTCAATAACTAGAATATTTTTCATCAGAACTGAAACAAACTTACACAAAGTGTGTACCTGTATAAATTTAAACCAAGTTCGATAAGCAGCCAATGCGGACCATTATCTTCAGAGTAATGGCCCTTTAATTAGTCAAAAATGCTAAAATTGACAGTTTCCGTTCAATAACTAGAGTATTCTTTATAAGAACTGAAGCAAACTTACACAAAGTGTGCATCTCTATAAATCCAGGCCAATTTCGATAACCAGTCAATACGGATCATTATCTTCAGAGTTATGGTCCTTTAATTAGTCAAAAATGCTAAAATTGCCTGTTTCCGTTCAATGACTAGAGTATTTTTCATCAGAACTGAACCATACTTACACAAAGTGTGCATCTCTATAAAATGTAGGCCAAGTTCGATAACCAGCCAATACGGACCATTATCTTCAGAGTTATGGTCCTTTAATTAGTCAAAAATGCTAAAATTTACCGTTTCCGCTCAATAACTAGATTATTTCTTTATCAGAACTGAAGCAAACTTACACAAAGTGTGCATCTCTATAAAATCTAAGCCAAGTTCGATAACCAGCTAATACGGATCATTATCGTTAGAGTTATGGCCCTTTAATTAGTCAAAAATGCTAAAATTGCCTGTTTCCGCTCAATAACTAGAGTATTCGTTATCAGAACTGAAGCAAACTTATGCAAAGTGTGAACCTCTATAAAATCTACGCCAAGTTTAATAACCAGCTAATTCAGAATATTATCTTTAGAGTTATGGCCCTTTAATTAGTAAAAAAATGCTAAAATTTACCGCTTCGCTCAATAACTAGAGTATTCTTTATCTGAACTGAAGCCAACTTACACAAAGTGTGTATCTCTATAAAATCTGAGCCAAGTTCGATAACCAGCAAATTCTAACCATTATCTTCAGAGTTATAGCCCTTTAATTTGTCAAAAGTGCTAAAATTGATTGTTTCCGTAACCAAACTTTTACAAATTTTCTAGCGGTAAAGTAATAATAATCTTTTTCTTTTGTTTGGATTGATGTTTTGATATATATTAAAATGAAACTCCATTAACATGCTCATTTTTATCTTGAAAATGGTTTGCGGTGCCCTTGCTCAGTTGATAGCCATGAGGCAAAAAATATTATAAAAAATACAAATGATTTATTAGAGAAATGTACAGGTCCATTTAAAAATTTTACAACACAACTGAATTTCTCATATTGTTTTGTAATATATTTGTAGAATCAAACATCGTGTTTAAGAAATTGTTGCTACCAGTTGAGCATGTGTGACTTACCTCCTATTTTTGGGTACTGGAAACAATGCCACGACTAAAGCCTCAATGCAAAATGTGAAAATATTGATGTATTATTTTATGAATATGCATGTTTGTTTCCGAGTATAATCACATTACATCTTTCATAGTGTGAATTATGGAAGTAGTATTTTAGCCAAAAAAAACAGTGAATAGCACAGAAACAAGAGAAAAACTTTATTTCATGCTTTTTTAACAAATCTATTGCATCAATGTTTTACAAATAAAATAACAAAATTTGAATTGTATGCTTTTTTATTTTCTGCTTCAATGTACATAAAATTCTGGCATGAAATAGAGTTTCAGTTAATAGCTAAAATGTTTGAAAAACCTGGTTTTCAGGGAATTTTCAAGTCTCTTGTTTATGAATATAGATGTCTTATGTTAATTGTTTATAGTTTATGAATGCATAAAAAAATTAACATTCATTGTGTTATTATTAATTTTTACTCTTCCAGAATTTTACAGTATTGTGGATGGCAAGAAACTGACAGAATTCAACTTGGCAGAACTTCAACTTGTCGATACTACTGTCCAAAAATGGCAACTCTCTTCAGATTTACGTTTCCTTGTTATCATCTATGAGACGGGAGACTTTCAGTATATCGACTTGGCATCATTCTGTATTGACAATCCTTCTTCAATAAAATTGGTGAACAAAATTTTACAAAAGAGGGACACATCATTAAACACATTTCTTACTAGCTGTCAGTATGGTGATTACTCGTGGAAGGAGAAACTCTTGCACCTTCATTCACAGGAAACTAGCAAAGTGTCACAGTTCTGCCTTAAACGTGCTCTGCAGTCTGAAAACTCCAATTCAGATAAGCAATTTTCAAAAAAGAAATCTGCAAAAGTGATTGGTTTTCACTCAAAAAAGTCTCAGAATGCTGGAGAACAGTCTGCCTTGGCAGTAACATCTATTATCAAAGCACAAGATGGTCTCCATGGTTACAATGTAGATGACGTTCATATTGACCCTTCATTGCTATCATTTGTGTACACTTACAATGAGGTGTACATATTGTGCCAGTGGAATATAAAGACACAAATGTGGACTAAATATAGGTAAAAACTTTTTAAATGCATTACAAAATGTTAGTAAGTAACTTCTTTAATACATTTAACCAGTCTAATTTAGAAACGTAGACAAAAATAGTCATATGTAGAAGATTTCAATTATATGCATCGCAGGAAGCCTTCATATAGGTTTCATGTTATTCTTTCACCTGCAGCTTTCTTTTGTACAAAACAAATTGAGTTTTGGTACTGAAAACATCAGTTAAATAATTCAAAACTATATTTTGCATTCATTTATAAAAGACTAACATCTTATGTTTTACTGAATTATCACTTTCTTACAGTCAGACATATAGACTTAACCATTCTACACATTCCTTTTACCCTGGTAGTCAATATAGTGACATTTGTTAATAATACATCATGTTTTGTTTGTTCAAATATTTAGCATCATTTTTATGCCATCATGGGCTAACCTGACCGCCCACTCTTGGGATCCTGGATAGTTAATCAGTAATCGTGCACACCTATCTCTGCAAGTAACTAATAACATTCCCACTTAAAGCAACAATGAGAGACAAATGAGTGAGATGCAATTTTGTATATCAATCATCATATAGAGTGTAGCTAGACGAAAATTGGACATAAATTTGCCATTTGGTATTCACAAGTCTAAAATGCACCACGACACCAATGACATTAGCATGCACAAGTGTAGATCCATGATGTAGTTACATACAGGAGAAATTAAATACTGAATATTTAAATTGTTTCATAAAAGTTAGGGAATTCTTTATTCAAAATATCTAGGTAATACATAATCAGAATGTCATAAATACTGGTTATAATATGCAAAAGTGTAATTTCCAGAAGTTGTTTGAAAAAAAAATTGTAAAAACAAACAAACTTTGAACATGTAGTTTGAAAATATTTTGTGACAATGCATTTACTTTTGTAATCAAACCATTACAGTAAACATTGTTAGTTTTTCTGTTTGTTTTTATTATTATTTAAAATGGGGTTAATAACTCCATTTTCAACACAAAACGGGTTATATATATTATGGCATATCCAGTTTACTTTCTGACATAAAGTTTAAGGTCCCAGTGAGGCTTAAACCCCATTACCTCAGTGGTGATAGGTAAGTTGTCATTTATGAAAGTGCCTTTTGGAGTGAGCGATGCTTGAACTCACAACCTCATTGGGTCATTAAATGACATGGCCTTGGACCACTCGGCCACTGAGAACTTCTCTCTTAATTAGATCTGTTATTTAATTATTTTTTTATATTATTTTCAGATTTAAGAAAGGACAAAGGCTGTTACTTTCCAGTAATCCAAGTATTCCTCACCTGGTAGTCATGGCAACCCATTTAGGATGCTTAGTAACTGACCCAGCTATGGGACAAGAACAGTTTGTCAGTGAGGTAATCAAAAGAAAAAAATAGTTCTGTCCTACTTCTAAAAGATGGCTTGAAATTGTTGATTTTTTTCAAGCATAGCTGCTACCGGAATGGAAATTGCTTTTTGTTAAAGATTTATGACAGGTTGCCATATGTATAAACATCTACAAAAAACTCTGTCTTTGCTTCTTTCTTAATGGAGCTCAAAATAAATTAGTATAAATCATATATTTGCTGTGACATCATAGCTATAGCTTGTGTTATTTCCTGCTGTTTTAGATTTATGTTGTCAACAAACATGATTTTTTTGTAAATTGCCAACAGTATATTGTATGATTCTCCAAAATGACATTTTCTATTCAACTGTTTTTTTTCTCATGTACCAAACTAGTGTAAATATTTATTCAAGTGAAACCATACTGGTTACTTACACTTTTATAATTACAATACCTTGCATAACAAGTTAGAGAAGCTCCTGTTATATTAGATCCAACAACTTATTTTCACATGTGATTGGTCAATTTAGATTAGCAGAAATAATTTCAATATATTGGTATGTGTATTATTAACTGTTTCAAATACATGATTGACAGTTACAACTTTAGAAAGCCAGTTTGACTGATAGGGAAGTCGCTACTGGCTAATGATTACCAATCATGATGCTTTTACAATTTTGCAGTATAGTGTAAATAGTTAAACACATAAACATGTGTGATACATGAACTTTTAAAAAGAAAAAAACACTGAGTGCAAACAAAGAAGCTACATTTTCTCTTTAATACTGACTTATAAGAAATGCCACAATCATTCAAATGTTCAAGCAAATATGTAAAGCATAGGAACATTCAAAACTCTAGCTTGATATGTAAGGCATAGAAATTCTCTCAAGGAGTCAAATTTTCTAAGGGTCCTCCGTGGCCGAGTGGTCTAAGGCGCCGTCTCAAGATCATTTACTGCCCACCGCTAAGGTCGTAGGTTCGAGTCCCGCTTGCTCCAAAAACTTTATGTGAGGAAGTTTCCAATTACTTGCAGAAGGACGGTGGTTATACTCAGTCTGAGGTCTTCCTCCACCAGTAAAACTGGATATGCCATATACATGAATGGCGTTAACCCCCATTCATATTTTCTTCTCCACTTCATCATAGTTTCAATACTGATCTATCTTTATCAAGCAGTCGCCAGTTTTGGATAACATGCAATTTTTCCTTAAGAGAGTTTGTTTGACTAAGAACTGTTTTCTAACACCAGTTGATGGTGTATGGAGGCGCGGCCCTGGCAGACGCAGTGTGTCACATCAACAAGTGGGGGCGCTGTTCTATTCCAGTGCACACGCTCGAAGTGGGTCTGAAGCATAGACAGTTGGATACCGTCTCGTATTTTCTTAAAAGCAAAGAAAACTGTAAGTAACAGAAATTGTAATATTATACTTTTGGTTTTGTGAAGATTTGTCATGGCTGAGTGGTGTCACTAGTGATTATCTCCGCTCAAATAATTTTTTGAATATATAGCATCGTTTTTATGCCATCTAGAGCTAACGAATGATCATTTAAACTAACAACACATTCTTACTGACTGAGCTAACCAGGTCCTGTTGGCACATATAATTAATTACTATAAATTACCTGTATTAACCAAACATCTGTCTTTAAAGGCCATTTTTGCTCATTTCTTTGACTGGCTGCTTAAGACGGGTTTGACTGTGTAACAAAATTAAATACTTAAAGAATATGTTATCTCTTAATTATAATGTAGTTTGTTAAATTTTAAAAAATAATCAAAACATACAACATCATTTTATACTTGTCACAACTTTT